>VWPU01009445.1:0-60335 GCA_013398955.1 Callaeas wilsoni
GGGGGCGGCGGGGGGCGCCCGGCCCGGCCCGCGCCTCACCCGCGCCCCTCTCTGTCCGCCGCGGCGCAGGGGGCGGGCGGCGGCTCCTCGAGGCCAGCGAGCGCTTCGCCGCCGGCTACATCCAGTGCATGCACGAGGTGCACACCTTCGTCTCCAGCTGCCCCGGCATCGACGCCACCACGGCCGCCGAGCTGCTCAACCACCTGCTGGAGTCCATGCCCCTCAACGAGGGCGGCTGCCCGGACTCGATCACGGACGCTTTGGGCGAGCCCGCCCTCGGGCCCTGGCCCGCCGGCGAGGTGCTGGCCCTGCCGGCCGAAGCCCGCCCGGGCCTGGCTCTCCCCGGCCCGGCGCTCTCGCTCTCCCCCAGCGAAGAGACCTGCTCCGACTCGGACGAGGCGGAGGCCGAGCCGGGCCAGACCTCCACGGACGGACTGGACGCGTCCCAGACGCAGGGCCTGCCCTCGCCCGGCTTGCCCAAATCCATGTGGAGACCCTGGTAACAGAGGAGAGGAGTCAACGCAGACCTACCTACGGGGGAGGGCAGGGTGCCCCCGCACACGCGTGTGTCCCTGTGTGTGAGCGTGTCCGTGTGTGTGTGTGAGCGTGTCTGTGTGTGCGGCTGGCAGCGCTGGGACTGGGGGCTGCACCACGGGCACTCCGACGCTGTCACACCCTGACAGCCTAATGGCGAACGCGTTAACATTTCATCTGTGTGAGTGTGCGTGTGTGGCATTTTGTAACTTTAGGGGTTGTTTTTATGAGAGGATTGGGGGGAGGAGGGAGTTGGTTTGTAGTAGCAAAGCTCTCTAGGGGAGACACAGCAGTTATTTTATAACCCTGTCTCTTTATTCTTGGCCCTTAGAAGTGGCCCAGATACCACTACCTTTTCAGAAAAAGCCCTTGTGCATTTGAAATCACGATGGTTAATTCCAGGAGAAGCTCGAGCTAAGTCTGCATGCACGGTTTTAAGTGTTCTAGAGATAGCACAGACCCCTGAAAGGTGTCAGTTGGGGGTAGCATCTGTACTTGGTAGCAGCCTAAAGTATCTCCTTTAGGGAAGGGAGAGGAAAACTAGAAACCTGGTGGAGATAGACAAACATTTTAAAAGTTTTGGTGGCAGGGTGCCTTTTAGAAATGAGTGTTTTTATGCACATTTTGCTTTTAGCACATTTGAGTTTATTGTGACTTTATGTATATTAGGGTGTCAAATGTTTTTTATTTTTAATCTTTAATAAAAAAAACCCCTTAAGGCACAACGTGGCATATATTGTGTAATGTAATTCACTTCTAACCCATTTCAAAACATTAAAATACAGCTCCCTCTTGTTGGCTCTTAACAACAGTATCATGGAGACAATGCAGGTAATTAAGCACTTAATTCTTGCACTAAGCATTGTTAACTTAACTATTGGAATTCAAATATTTCTTTTGTTTAATGCTAGTTGACACTTAAGTTTATTGCATGAGCAAGGTCTTACTGGCTAAGGTTGGTCTTAGGCCACCGATTTCGGGGCTGGTTGGTCTGGATGCCAGTCTCAAACCTACTCTACTTGATCTGCCATCTGAAAGCTTTGCTCACACATGTACGGCCCTAACTTCAGAAGTGCTAGGCAAATCCTGTCCTGGGGCATAACTTCACAGGGGGTGGTTTGGATTGTGGGGATTTTTGCTGGGTGAGAGCAAAAAAAGACTCCACTGAATAGAGCATGCAATGGATTTGGAAAGTGTTCTTTAATGTTTCTGGGAGCTTGGAGGGGGACCCTCAGCATTCTAACCCATGAGGTTTGACCCCTCCCCGTTCCTGCTTTGGGGAGATGCCAGGTTATTTATGCTGTGATACAATACCTTTCTGAGAGCTGTCATTGTAGAGAGGAAAAAAAGGATTGTGAAGTGTCTTAATACATGGAAGTTCCCAAACATAAAACAAGCAAGAAAGGAAGCAACCTAATGACCAAGGGACTAGACATGTACTTTTGTTAATAACTCCACAGAATAATAAAAATAGAAACTGAAGTACTGGCAAGGCCTTTCCGTTGTAATTTTCTTTACCTGAGGTGGGTGTTGTTCAAAGATGTCCATCAGAAGGTTTGGTCCTTCTCGTCCCCTGTTGTGCTAAATTCCCTTTGAACTGGGAGGAGAGGGGCAAAAACCACCTGAGCAAGGGGAGAGCTTCTGTAGTGACCTTTGTGCTTTAGGGAGGGAGGTTAGGGTTTTGAAGTGTAAATGAAGCCTGGGACACTTGCACTAAAACTAACACCCCACACCCCAGATGACCTCTCGGACCGAGGCCGCCCCTCTCTAGCCCCAGCACAAGTCCAGGTTTACTTATATCAAGCTATTTCCCTCAGGTCCCACATGGTGTTTGAGAGGTCCCTCTCCCCTCTGAGCTCCAAGGGCAGTTCACACACACCACCTCACCCTGTAGTGTTTCCCTGCTGGCCAGAACCCCTCGCTTTTAATGGCTGGGAAGGCCCTTTCCTGAGGGGCTCTTGAGAGGGAGGTGAAGCCACAGCCCAGTTCCTTACCGTGCCAGCAGCAGCCCAGCCGAGCCTGAGGCTCACAGCAGCACTCAGACCCTGGCCTGAGCTCGCTGGCTTCGGCCCTGACATCCAGGGCTGGTCCTGGCCCAGGGCAGCCGCTCCGGCCTCTCCGCTGCTGCAGCAGCACCAGAGGCAGCTTGGCTTGGCTTCATTTCCCTGACATGAAGGACCCTCGTGTTAGGGCTCTCTGGAATGCTCCTGTGAAAGCAAAGTGCAAATCCTGACACTGTGGTGACAGAAACACAGCCCAGAGTCAACATAAAAGTGCCAGCAGGGATTGGGGGCAGCTCGAAGAAAAGTCACCTCTGCTCAGCAGCCCTGCAGATGTGCTGCTCAACTTTCCCTGGGCTGGCCTTGGAGAATGGCAGCCAAAGCTGCTCTTCCCAGGTACCTGCTGCCTGTCGCATCCCTGCTTGTGCTGCTGCCCTTCCCGCAGGCAGGGTACCCTTCCCGGGCTGGCTCCCTGCACGTGGGCCACACAGGTGGGCACCTGGGCACATCCCGCTCCCTCTGCTGCAGGAGGAAACAGGCAGCGGGGCTGGGAGGCCCCTGGGACTGCTGCTCTCCCAGAGCTGGAATGGTCGGGAAGAGCAGAGCGATTACAGGCCTTTCCCCTGAGCTCTTAGCAGTCCTGTACTGGCTGAAAAGAAAAGCCAGGTCAGAGCAGGACTATTAGGTGTTTTTCAATAGTGTCAAAAGCATTTTAGAAATGTGTTAGCAATATGGCCTTTTTCTTTTTAAATCCACAAATTAGGTTCACAGAAAGTTTACATCCTCTGATTAGGTGTTGTAGGATTTGTCCATTAGCATTTCTGTACCTTACTGCAAAGGTGTCAAATCTGACACTTGCCTGACAAAGGCAGGAAGAGGTGAGCATTTTGGAGGTGGGACTGGGGAAGGAGCAGTGTGGGGAAGGAAGGTTTGCAACAGCTCTGATGAAAAACCAGGGAAGCCTTTTCAAGTCCTTCTTTATAGAAACTGCCTTTATTCTTTTCCATTCCAAAGTAATACAAACAGACTATCTGATCTGACAGTGCGCTGCCTTGTAAAAGGAGAGAGAGGCAGCACACTAACAGGACTCCTCTCGTTTGACATGCAGGTGAAGAATAATAGAAAGAAAAGCTCATTTTCCCCTCTCTTTGCATGTCAGTCACTCACACCTGTTACAGGGGAAAAATGCTCCTTGTTAGACCAGGTCAGCTGGGAGCACTAGAGTTCAAACCCCCTCCCAACCTCTTGGCAACATGTGCCAGGTCTTTTATCAGAGCCTCTGGCCAGGAGGCAAGCTTTTAAATCATACAAATCAACTTACATCTTCTTTCATCTCACACTAGCAAGTATCCTGCAGCTCTCTGCAGAGTCTCCCTCTCCAAATAAATGTTTCAGTCTCTATTCCAATTAAAAGGACAGAAGAACAAAACCAGCCCAGGCCTCGGCAGCAGGTCTAGGGGATGCAGAGACATCATGCAGGAAATCTCTGCTAAGGAGGCAGTTGGTTCCTGTCTGTAACACAGCTTACATTTCTTACCATCCAAGAGGCTGCTGTTAGCAGAATGGTATCAAAACATCACAGAAAAAGGATTTATTCCTTTGAGAAGTGCTGGAATGAGTGTTGGTTGCTCCTGGCACCCAGAGCCTTGCCACGTTATGGTAAACTCTCCACAGATAACAACCCCACATCCCCAAGGGGCCATCTGACAGCTCCAGCTGTTGGAGCCCAGTTTCAGGATTTCCCAGTTTTTGGGCCCATGCCCAAGCACAGCTCTGCACACACTCTCACAGAAGCAGCTCTCCAGTCCTGACTGCTCCTCCACCCTGCAGACACACAGGTTTTACAGATCCTGTGTTCAGCTGCTTTTTTGACACCCAAATTTTGTCCAAGCCACTTGCTCTTTTCTCTGGAGATGAAAACAACTGGGCCAAGCAGCACATCCCCTGTCAGGTTTGCCCCAGGACATGGCCTGGGCCATCCTTGCTTGAACCTGATACACACAGCCCAGTATGGATGGGGCCTGGGAGGGAACATCATCTTGCTCCACAGAAGAGCACAATGGTTTCAACAAGGTCATGCAGGAAGCTTATGGAAAAAGCAGGGATTCACACACTAATCCAGCTGTCTTAACCAGAAGCCTACCCTTCCTCCTAAGAGATATTCTCTTCTTTTTTTTTTTTGCATGAGATGCCTGGTTCCAAGTTGCATCCTCTAGCGAATTCCCGACTCCACAGTTATCTAAATGGATAGCCTCACTAAATTGTCCACTTTAAGCCTCTCAGGCTTCTGCATGAGCTAAGCTAAGCTAAAGAAAAAGCAAAGGGAAAAAACAGTCTCCCTCCTTCCAAGAGATTTTAGCTCCCTACACAACATTACCATTTCATTATAGTTTCCAGCAAGTGAAATTCATTGCACTGCATTTTAAGGAGGTTAAAAAAAAATCCAAGCTGGTTCAGAAAACATTCAAACATGAAAATACACCTCACAGCATGAGGCCTTAAGTTAATTTAGTTAAACAAGATGATGACTGATGTGATTTGATTAGTTATACTGCCTATGTTGCATTACACATATGTTCTATAGATCTCTTACCAGCTGAGGAAGTCATGGCTTCAAAAAGTCTTTTAATCCAATAAAGTAGAGCCTTAAGTGCCAAGACCTAGATAGTAGGTCCAGATTGTCTGAAATGAGAAGGAAAAGGATTGAAATTAGACACTGGAAGAAGTAATGAATTTCCTTTCTTTTAATGTCAAGTAAGACAGAATATATTTCCAGAAGCAAATACAAGTTGCTTTGGTTACAAACAAAAACTACTTAGTAAAACAACGACATACAAGTAATTATATTAACTGATCCCTTCTGGCCTTGGATTTCTTAAGTGTAAAATTAACTCAGTTTGTGGTTTTATAGTTTTTGCATTGGTCTCTGGCTAAAATATAAGTAGAAAGCAAGGAGAGTAGTTCTCTTTGTATCTGAGAAAGCTCAGACCTAAGGCATCTTTGAACATGCATTCACAGGCCACTTCAGGAATTGCACAGATTCAGTCACCCTCAGCTGAACTCTGCAGAGCTCCTGCACCATTTAAGTACAAAGCAGAGCAGCCTCATTTAAAATCATCACCAGAGAGGCAGAGCTTAAAGCATCCTTAAAATCATGTGCCTGTGCCCACTGAGAGGGAAGGGAAATTAGTGGGCATCACCCAGAGCCGGTGTGCCCACTCAGGAGCTCCTAAAGGGGTTTCAGCTTCTCGTGGCCCCTGTGGAAACCTGGCTGGTTTTGGGCTTTGCACCATCCATGGCTGAGACACACACGAATAAAACTGCACACCTCCAATCTTCCTAGCCTGAACCAGGTTCACCAGAACCAGCCTGTGCTGAGCAAAGTCGCTGTGAAACCCCTTCCACTGTCACCATGCAACAGGTTTTGTAATCAATGTTCCACATGTTGAGAAGGGAGGGAAGCCCAGAAGAGACACATCAACTCCATCATCAGCCATCGAACTCTTCCACCAGCAGGGAGAGGTTGTTCACAGCATCCAGGTCTCACCAAGAACCGAATCACACAAGCTGAGCCAATTTGCCTCCTTTGGGCCTGCAAATGTTACTTGATGTTTACAACCAGCCTTGGTGGCCTCATGACTCATGGCTGACCCCAACACTGATAGTATCTACCTACACACTTCCACTTTCCAAAACAACATGCTCAGATTCCTTTCCTGCTCAACAGGCCCTCAGCAGATGCCTGCACAGTACCAGGAGCCCATTACACACAAGAGCCTGGTCCAGATTCTCTCTGTCGTTCACAGGAGCAGATTAACTGGTCAGAAAATGAGTGTAATTGAAACCCTCCATCCAGGCAGAGGGAGCACACTGCTTCTTACCAAAATCTAGGATTCTGGAGCAAATCTCTAGTGAGGAGCGGCTACTCCCCAAGCAGCTGCGAGCCTCCCACTCATTAATCCCTCAATTGAACCAGCACTTCTTACTAAGCCAACACACATTCTCAGTGAAGTCCAAGACTCCTCAGGAGCCTCCGGGTACCTCTACAGAGTGCCCAGGATGTCCTTTAGTTCCCAGCAAGCTTTATATAAAGTGACACAGAATTCAGAAAGCTCCTGAATGCTCTTGGTCCCAAAGAGAAGGTTTTAAGACCCAAAGGGCACAAGCACTCCCACATCACAGCTGGGCCCGGCAGCCCCAGCTGCACTGGTACCACGCAGTGGCCACGGTGGCTGCCAGCGAGCACAGCCAGCCACGGCGACTCAGGAGCAGTGGGACACACTGCACTTCAGCTGCTGCAGGAAGCAGGAAAAATGATTCACGTCCTCTCAGGCGGCGCTGGGCCGGAGCGTCGCTCCCGGGCTACAAAACCCCGGTGGCAAAGGGGAAACACAGAGCAAAAACCCGAGTCCCTGATGCTGCTCTGTGCTTACTCGGGGCTCTGTTCCCAGCCCTGTTCCTTCCCAGAAGCACCACTCCTCTACTGCTGAAATTACAATCCCCTCCCCGAACCCCTTTAAAAAAACCAACCAAACAAGCAAAAAACACCAATCACATTTTTACCTGTCAGCTTTTTGCTAGAAGGTCTATTGGCTGCATTTCCAGGGAGGACATGCAGCAATATGTACCTGCTTGCTTGAACACCTTGAGATTTAGTTGTGCTTTTTAAAAGATGCAACAAGAACAGTATGCTGATGTGCAAGTTGTTATAATGACAGCCAAGAACAGTTTGCTCTTGTTTAGTTCTATCAAGAGCTATATAAAGAAGGGACAAGTATTATCTCAGGGTTTCTTGAGGCAACAGGAGATAAAAACAATTTACCAACAGCTTCCATATGTCTTTTGTCAGTTTATACAGTCACACACCAATTTACAGCTGTTACAATCAATAATTTCATAGCACACAGAGGCAAAGGGTAAAGGAAAAAGGGAAGGGGACTAAAGAACTCTTATTTAGACTACGAGGGAGAATGAATCTCTAAGGCCAGAGCATCTGCTGAGCTCTCTGAACTGTCAAATCTTCCCTAAAATCACGGCTCTTACTGCCAGCCACAGGAATGACTGGTGTTGAATCAAGCCAGTGTTTTCTTGCACTTTGATTTGTATCATACATGAAATTCAAGTCAGTACACTCAAAACAAGCAAAACCTTCTCGGTTTCCCAGGATGGAGTCTGCTGCCAGACACTCTTCCCTCCATTCTGTATTCAGGCAGTGTGAATTTAACTCCAGAATTACATTAATGGAGAATTGGTCACATGTCTCTCGAGGAAGGAATCTGACTGCTTAACTGGTCACTTCAGCTGAAAAAGCCTCCTCAAATTTTACATTCTCAAGTCTCCTATGACTAAAATATTATGAGACTCAGGTACTGGGTGAATCACTAAGGTCTTACATGAAGAGCACGTGTTGATGGGTGACTGACAGATGCATATACTCTCCTTGGTCCCTTTGGTCACCCAAACAGATTTGTTAAGTCCCACCCAACACTGAACACTTCAGGGCAGGGTTCTCCTTGGTCAGCCTAGCAATGACCACTCTGGCTCAGCCACACACACGCATTTAAAGTTAATAGATGCAAATGACACAGGCCAGAGAGAAAATGAAATATGCAAACAAACATAATCCCTGTCATGCAAAATAAGTAGATCAGGAAAGAAATATTTACATGTATTCAAGCATTGTTTGGTTTGGCTGTGGGTTTTTTGTTCTTCCCCTTCCCCTCCCAAACAGAATGCTTGCATACCTACGGCCTGCCCTGGGAAAATGGATCCCTGCAGTGCTGGCAACCCCACGGGAATTCTCAGGTATTACCTCCCTCCTTGAATACATTCGATTCCATGCCAGGTACTTTTAGATCTTGTGCACACGAACAGGTGGACTCTTTGGTCTGGCAGTCCTTCTGCCACGTTTGCAGTGCAGCATCTGCACAGTGACTGAGCACATGGAGCCACCTGGAACACACAGGTCCTTGCCACGAGAACACAGCAGTGGCCAGCCAAGCAAGAAGGGCTTTAGCTGTGGATCCCAGTTTGTTCCACCACTTCTGGGAAAACCTATCAGTTTGTGAGAAAGTCTCCACTAAGTGTGCTGTCTTCACCTTTCCTTCATTTCTTGTTGGTGAGAAGCCAAAACAAAACTGTTGCTCACACTAAAAACTGTTGTCCCCCTAGAAATGCAGCAGAATCCTACAGTGTAATGGGGAGATTTGGCTTTCTGGCCCAAAGTAAAAGATTTTGACCTCTGGTCCCTTTTGATGCTGAAACACATGAGCCTTCAACCTTGCTCCATTTCCTGTTAGAATCTCAGTAATGGGCAGGGCAATGGGGACTGCTGGAGAACAGGGAGAGAGCCTACCTGGTGCTCAGGGTTTGTTTTCTGCAGTGCTTGTCACCATGGCATCTGAGCAGCACGAAATCAAACACACACCTTCAAAAGCGGAAGGGCTTCACTTCCCCTGTCCTTCCCCTGGAACAAAAGAGTATCATTTCATATGTGTTTTGCACTTACTGGTTTTGTTTTCAGAGAATATTTGATATTAAGGAACTCTTGGGACAAGGTTATTTTAGACATTGCTCTGAATAAAGCCACAAAGAGATTCAAGCAGCCCAGTTACTTATTTGGGGTTTGGTTTTCAAAGAAACCAAAATCTGAAGTGCCTGGACACACAATTTTGATTTGACTCATGCCACTTTATCAGATCTGTATTGATCTGACAATGCAGCTTAGCACACAGCCCTGATGAACACAGCCCTTCGTGGGATTGGGTTCTGCAGCTGTAGCTTCTTTTATCAAAAGCCCCAAGCATCACTTTTCTCTGTCCTCCTCAAGCTTCTTTTTCTGTGTTTTTTTCCAGACACAGGGCAATTCCAACCTTCCCTATTTTGACAGCTTTCTCATTTGTTATGGTCACAGATTATAGATGCACACAGATTTAAACCCGTGTCTTTCTTTTCTGCCTGTATTTTAACAACTCCTCACTTCCATTCAATTAAACTGTTCCTAAAGGTCCAAACAGCCTCAAGAGCGATTCATCTTTGTTTCTTTCTCAAATTCTCTCTGACAAGGAACCCCTGTATCTCACCCAAAGAAGGAAAAATTGTGTTTTGCTGTTGATAAACCTATTTTTAAAAAGGTAGTGTTAAGCAGTTTCAAAGAGGCAGTGCCCTTTGGAGCTGTGTTATTATCCTCTTCCTCCAATTCTTTCATGCAAGTCACAAACCAGAGTGCAACAACCCAAATGTTCCTGAGAGCAGCAAACTGTCACCTTCTATATATAGCCCAGGTGTCACAGCTCAACGCCAGCCTTATCTAGCAGCCCTAGCAGTACAGAAATACAATGCTTGCAAGGCTGGGGATACATTCAGTTACAGCAATTTACTCACAGAAAGTTTTGGCAACCAGCTTCTAGTCACCACTACGTGTGTCGATGAAGTCTGCAGAATTTGGGGAAGGTTCCTGCACCCATACTCCTGCAGAACAAATAGTACAGATTTCTCTCCTGCACACCCTCCTCTCAACTGAAAGACAAATTTTACGTCTGAGAAGTTTTACAAGTTTTCTTTGGAAATGCTTGAATAAGCAAGTTGGACTGTATGAATTACCGAGGTGACAAATGCCATCTCCATTTACAGGCCCTTCTCTAACCAGATCAGGACTCAGGGCTGCACCTCCACCCCCGATTGACTGCCAGCTCATTCAGCCGTGCAGGATTTACATGAGCATGCCCAAGGTACCCCAACCTCCCCTGCACGGCTGCAGTTTGTCCCCTCAGAAGGCACCGTGGGCACTCTGACAACTTCCTGAGCCTCTGGGCCCTTTGATCCTGCCAAATCCACCCAAATAGACTCTACCTGCAAAGCCACCCTTGGCAGCGCAGTGAGTGAGAGGTAACACCACAAACTTCACAGGCCTATGAACACTACATTGGGTGGTAAAGGCAGGCATATATCACTTCATCAAACGAATTCTGTCAGTAAGTGACACCTGTAAAACCGTTTACAGTATGCAGTCTGCTTCAATTGATATCATTCTGCCATGAAATCGATGCAAGGCTATGAATGGTTTTCTCAGATTGAGATACAGACACCTTTATCTTAGCTGTTGGCTGAGACTGACGAAAAAAAAAAGCCAAACAAGCAAACAGATTTTCCTCAAAAAGCCAAGCCAGAAATCCCTGAAAATTCTATTAATTTAAATTTAAGGACTTAAGCATCACCTCCTAATGGTAGAGCACATACAGGGCAGGTATTTTAGGGGGACTGGTAGGACTAATAAAACAACGTTGTTCATGAGTATGTTCCTAATCAGGTCTTTATAGCTGAACTCATTTAAATTCACTGCTCATGTAATGCAAAGTAATTACTACTAAAATAATATGAAATTCACTGCCTGACTACATTCAAAGCTTTAGAAGCCTTTATTGAAAAGAGTTTAGTAACCATCTTTTTGTATACTAAAAGACAATGGAAGCTAAAGACAACGGAAAAATTTCCTAGTTCTTTACATGATTTGGGAATCCTTCAGTATTGCCACGTGGCTCTGGCAGTTAAAAAATTTCAGCACAATTCTGAAATAAATATATTTATACTTGGATTTATTTCTAAAAGGAAGGGAGACAAAAGAACTTCAAGGCAACCACGAGTGAACAGGAGCTTTGCAGCCGGCAGGGATGTGGAGTTTAGGAAGAGGCACACATCTCCCTAGAAATCAGATCTGAACAGAAGGCTCTCCTGCCCACCCCTCCCCTCCCCTCCCGGCCCTGCTCGGAGCAGCTGGGACAAAGTCTTCCCTATTCACAGGCAGGCAGCAGCTCTTCAGAACACAAAAAAGGAGGAGGCTTGTAAAGACAACTGCATATAGACACTGGAAATAACTCCCGATGGCCACATTCCTGCCATTGTCGCTGCTCCCCGCATTGTGTCACGCCATATGCTTTTTAAATGCACAAATTGCAATACAGAAGATGCCGGGTTTGGCCCCAGGCTGGGAACTGAGTCTCTGCATCAGGCCCTGAAGGCACAGGCAGAGTCCCAGAGCTGGGCTCCTTACCGAGCCCTCCACGCCACTCTAAAGATCTTCCTGCAGCCAGAGCCATTTCAGGTCATTCCTGGGTTTTCCGTGCCCTGAGGCAGAGATGTATTTTTTTTCAACTCCATTATTTCCTGGAGAGATTTTTTTTTTTTTTTTTGAAAGTAAATTGAAACCTCATTTAGCCTAAACAGGAAGAGAAACTACCCTAGAAGATGGCTATTACATTGAACAAGGAAAAATACAAAATGGTTCACTTACACACCATTTGATACTGAAATATACTGGTTGGTATAGTAAATGATATGTGTTCTCTCACTGCAAGAGAAAAATAACATGATTTTATTTCCTAGAATCCTGTATTGCTGCAGAAACAAACTACATATTTTAGGACTCCAGAAGAAACAGTACCTCTGCATTGCAGGTACTGCTCAGCACAAAGTTGTTACTCTGCAATCTAATTAACCAGAAACCTCTGGTTTTTACCAAATTTAGAAACGCAACTGAACCATGAAAGAACAGTTTTCCAAAATACGTGAGGACAGATCTGCTAGTATTCAAAATCGAGACTGAAGGTTAAAGGAGGTGGGAGAAGTTTATTAACACATGCACAAAGAAAGTCCTGAGCCTAATTTATGAGTCAGCCTCAGGCTTTATATGCTCCGAACAAAACTGCAAACACTTAAAAGCTGGAGAGAGGCAGTCAGGAGGAACAGAAGTGACAGCCAACAGAATGGACAGATGGCTCAGATGAAATCTTTAGTGCTAGTGCCTGTGTTCCACCCACACCACTTACCTGGACGCTGAAAGAACCGAGCCCATCCCGCCAGGCTCCGCACAACTGAGCTGCTCCAGTCCCAGTGCTCCTCCAAAGCAGAGCAGGGTACACAGGCCACCCACCCAAGCCTTCTTCTGCTTCCTACAGCTAAGCAAATTAAAGATTACAGCCACTTAGAGAAGTGTATTTGCTAAATTTATCCAGCACCCTATGCAAAAAGGCCACAGATTTCCAAGGGAGCCAGCTGGTGACAACAGAAGGGAAAGCAGTAGACCTTACCTTAGACAAGCATTAGTCAGATAGTTTTTTAAAAAGGAAAAGCATAGCCAGTAGGTTCTTGGACAGAAGTAGAATTTTTGAAGCGGGCAGTGCAACAGCAACACAAGCAGTTTACTTTTAGACCACTCTAACAATTAAAGAGAGTAACAAAGTCACTATATCCTGTTTTACTACAGACTGGAGAGTGAGAAGCACACCTTGACAAACCCCAGAATACCAGGAAATTTTAATTCACCTTGTATTTGTCTCCAAAATAGATGAAAACAAATGAAGTGCAAAGCAGTACATCCCGGTAGGGCTGAGGGTGCAGTGGCTGCCCCACCAAACCTTTCAGCCCAGCTGCAGCAGGTGCTGGAGCTCTGGAGCACGGCTCATTTCCCCTTCCTGCACTGCACACAGCATTGTAGCCAGCCCTGGACATCCACCAGCGACGCCACAGCACCTGCCTCAGGACACGGGGCCTCTTCCACAAGGTGTCCTTCAGCTAAAAAGCATTTTCTAAGTGAGTGGCAAGTGTTTCCATACTCTGTATTACCCACTAAGGTTAAACACTATTCATTTGCTGCCACAGCAGCTTCTCTGTCTGCAGCTACAGAGCCAGAAATGCTAGGGAATGAAACCTCACCACACACACTATTGCACAGAGCAGCCTGGTGGAGCTCATGTTTTACCAGCAGATACCAAGAGAAACATCCATGATTAAGAGTTCAGTTGTCTTAGTTTCTACTCAATATTATGGCACTTTCCCACTTAGAAAGCCTGCAGAAGTTTGGGTTTAGTTTTTTGTTTGTTTGGTATTTTGTTTCAGTGAAGCAGAGACAAAGCTGTTTCACACCTTGTGTGCCACCCCTGAGAACATGGTCCTCTTCCACAGCCCCCAAGAAAAAGGAATTTCTGAGCTGTTCATTACCTTGTTCAATATACTGAATAAATTTCTTAAGCTGCTAAGCACTTGTGATCAATTAAACAGTGGAACTTCTGGAAGTTACACCTACAAACCTACAAGTCATCTGTTTGTTACTTTGCCAGAAACATGCAACTCCTTTCACCGTGTTCTTTTTTGGGTCAGAGGCTTATCAATGCATTGGGTTCTTTCCACCCTTGCTAGAGACAAAATAACAATCAAGGATCTTAATTCTCAGTAAGGACAGCATCTTTTTTCACCTCCAAATTCATGACAGCTGTTACGTGCACTAAAATCTGATGCTTTCAGGAGTCTGTTTCCCTTTCAAGCAGAGCTTATGTCTGCATTCACTGTTGTTGGGCCAACACATGAATTTTCTCATCATCTTACTTGAAATTCAAGCCACAGAGCTTTCACTTCCCATCAGATAGTGTCATGGCAAACTCAGCAGCCAACAAGAAGTTGAATAAAGACAAAGATACTCTCAGGACACCAGTGACACCTAGGGGATACCGGGGTGGGAGAAACTCGGAAAAAGGCTCCTCCCAAGATCTCTGCCCTTGTCTCTGGGCGCTGACAGACGGCACCTCACCAAGCAGGAGTACATGAATTCCTGAGGCCACGTTTAACTCGTACCTTACTGCATTTACGCTTGAAATAAAAAAATAACAAAAACCACAAATAAGTGTGAAGCATCACCATTGCTCCCAAGGTTCTGTATCAGTTATGACAGCTCGCATCCAAATGCCAGCACCTCCCAAGTGCACGGGGACCCCCTTCCTGTGGGTGACACTCAGGTTTGTAGCTCTGCCAAGAGCTCCAGGGACACATCTCTCCTCTGCACGCTCACCTGAGCAAGGAACCACGGGGCCGTTAGGACAGAAGTGTTTTCAGACACACACAGAACTGCCCACAAACTTAGGGTTAATTCAGAGGACTGCAAAGGGACTTGGATGATGTGTTGAACAAGCATGTTCTAAAATGCATGTCTTGGCAATGAAGTGCACAAGCCCACCGTTCTCCCCTTGGTGTGAAGGCAATTCACCTGTGCTGAACTCTTCTGTGGTACCCAAACACCTTGATTTTGCAGCTTACACAAGTATCTGGGTCCTTTACAACCAGATCAGGACTTGTACTAGCTTGCCCTATTTTAAAAATTCCACAAACCTCTCAAAACACAGCCATGGAGAAAAAGAGTTAATGAAGGTCTCATAACCCGAGTACCTTCTGAACAGGTCCAACCCCTGAGCTCCAGCACTGCTCCACTCACCAGAGAATTAAACATGAACAGGGAAGCACTCCGGCTTGAAAAGTTCCAGCAATCTTCAAAGACAACACCTCACACCTCGACAGAAGACTGAAAATCACTGTACAGAGCAAATCCAAGGGGCATAACCGGAATTCTCTGTCCCTAAGCTACCCCTGTAAAAGCTCAGGGGATGCAGCTTTTTTCGTTCAGACGCTGAACAAAGCAAAAAGGACAACAAAGGTGTCTTCTGGCAGATCTGAACAACACGGAGCCCAGCTGCACATGCTCTTCCAGGAAATCTGCACATGATTTCAGAACAACTTGTCAGCATAAAGATTCAATCCTCCATGTGACCATTAAAGTTAGAGGTCAGAAAAGCTGGCAGCAATTTTACTCCAGGACAGGAAGGCAGAGCTAACATCGCAGCAAGCTCTGGAGTTTGAAATACCAGTTCACATACCATCAGTAAAACACATATTCTGACTTCTTACTTGGAGTAGAAGCCTCAAGGAACAAAAAGGCAACTAAAAATATATCTGTTTTATTTACCAGTTTTCTAAAAAGCAAAGTCATAAAAATTAGTCACAAGTGGCAAAACCAAAATATATTGCACAGTGTACAGAAAACATTGTTGACATGTTGACAAAGTGTCATCACAAATAAATCATCTTACAACAGTTTGGAAAAATTACAGCTTCAGAATCTTATCTATAAATGGAGGCATGTAGATTTAAAGTTACAGGAAAATATTTTAATACCACCCTGTAAATGCAAACACTTTAAGGATGCAAGATTAAGTCCATAAGTAAGCACATCCACAAAATGCTCTAAATATACTTTTCTCTTCCTTTCACTAAGTTATGGTTACAAGATGGTCATTGAAAAAAAAATAATAAAAGAAATGAGTACAAATAAAAAAAGACATTGGAGAAAAAAAAAGCATGCTAAAGCAAAGAAGTTCAAAGTGGTTGAGAAGTCTTTGAAAATTATTTGTATAATTATGATGCACTCCTTTTATATAAAGCTTTTATTTTTCCTAAACCCTGGTCCATGTTTGTGTTTCCATGTAAAAATGAAATATATTTAATATGTTGGTATAGCTGCACTGTTCCATTTATGATTAAAACATTTAATACATCGGACGTGAACACCAACACTTGAAAATTTCTCATTCACTTTGTATTTACAGATATTTACGACTGACCTCGCTAAACTGTTAAAGACAGGCCTCAGATCTTGCTGGGTAGTGCTTCACACTACATTTAAGATGTTTATTTTTTAAAATTGTGATTCTGCTTGCTTCACAAGCTGACACACTTTGCTGCTTGCAGAACCTGTCTCCAGTGCAAATTTTCCAATTAATAACTAACTATTTGACACAAATTATTTCTTCTGCTAAGCGAATACCAGTCACTTCTGCGTGTTTTTGGTGCCAGATCTAACTTCACATCCTCTTTGTATACAAAGAGAAATATTTTTATAGAATGAAAATAACCTTAAATTTCAGTGAAATGTTATCCTAATAAAAAAGGAAACGCTTCCCATGAAAAATATTTTAAGACAAACATATCGAAGTTAATTCAATTAACTTTCGTCGTTTTTCACCCCAAGACTTACAGCTGACATCTAGCAATACAGCAACTAAATGTCCTTGAACTAACCAACATATTAGAAGTTGTTCTCTCATGTTCTCTTCCCACATCCAACAGACATCAACAGCACAAGAACATAAAGTACACATATTCAAGTCGATACAATCTCAGAGGCATTAAAATGAAATCTTCGACAGCAAAGGATTCCAGCCACGCTAAATTTCAGATTATGTAATTCAAATAGAGTGAGTCAACACTATTCTCAAAATCATTTCTTTTTCGTAAGAACTATCATCAAATGACAAGACACATCTAATCCTCCCTTGCCACATACAAATTTGATGTTTGTTTAGCCACATTGGAAAAACTGATGGCCAACCTCCTGACAGAACAGGTCAGAAAGAAAGATTAAAGTTACCCCAAGCTCTGTCTGACAGCCACTGGAGCATATGCAGTCATCCTCTGTGGTCTTAGCTTTAAAAAATCTTTAAGCATAACGATTTCTTCAGTATAAATTCTAAGAAATTATGCTTCAAGGTAATAAACAGTTCATAGTTTTGCAGTGTCCATTTAAATACAAAGTTGTCAGCACTCCTCTATACTTACACATGAACATGAACTTTAACCCAAGACCATCTTACAAAATTGGCTCAACATTTCTCTTAGATAAAAAAAGTTCCTACATTCAAAACTAGTGGAGACAAACAAAGAGGATGGGATCAACTGGGATGAGAAGGGCAAGTGTGAATTGATTTCCTTGAAGATTATTTCTTCTACTATGCTGGACCACTTCAAATATTAAGAACAATGCTAAAGAGCCACTAAGCAAAACTGCTCAACAATTTATAATGCTGAATCATCACCAAAAGGAGATTTGAAGAACCATATGTATGTAAGGAGATTTTCAGCACTTCTTAACCCACTCTACAAAAAACAGTAGGCATCAATGAAAGTTTCTATAGTTTATAAAGAAATACTTGAGGCATATAAGTGCAAAATGAGTCTTTTAAAGAAAAGCTATACCATCTTCAACAATGTCCTTACTGGGAAGAGATTGCCACCATTTAAAAAGAGATTCATTCACAAATGACTCTTCTAGAGCAAGAAAAACACATTTGCTTTTATGAACCGGATTCATCCTGCTGGATAAAAGATTAAAACCTTTATGGATCCTTCACTGTCGTTTTGAAGCAATTTTCAAAACAACAGGCTCAAAGGCTATGTTTGTTCTTCACTGACTTGATTCAGGGAAACCAAGTTGTTTTCTCCACTATCTTCAATCATTTCATTAAGGTCCATTTCATGGATTTCTTCATCATATGATGTATAAAAATTGCTCTGTATATTGTCCTCACAAAAAATACATTCCTACAAAGAAAAAAAAAAAAAGGCATTCATAAGTAAAATTAAATAAAAGCTTTTCCACACAACAGTCCACTTGCATGCAGTCTTTGATTGCAGAAGAACCTTTCCACCTGTGCTGTAGCTACCCGATGTATTTTACTCCACAACTTTTCCACACACTGTGATTTTATAAAGTGCATGAAATCAATGAAAGTACTTGAGAACCCTGCTGGGAAGCAGTTGTGCCATAGATCACAAGGTGGGTGCTTGCAGGATCAGTGCTGCAGTAACATTCTCAGCACCATTAGGATTCCACTGCAATTCTGTCACACTGACTTTTGAAAAACTCATGTGCAAAGACAGCTCTGTGTTTGACAGCTTTTGTGCAAAAAAGCCACAAATGATGGAGAGCTTAGGGAAAAGAAAGTGCAATCAGGTACTTGTGCGTGAGTAACTAGAATACACGGACAACAAGTAAAATTGCATGGATACTTTGTTTTGTTGGGGTTTTTGGTTTTCGTCCTTTCCAGCCATTAAACTACTTAGAGGAATCACGATCCTGAGTGAGAAGTCTGATAGAAGAAAGGATCACTATACTGCCATTCATTTTGCACTTTGAAAACAATGGACATCCATTTCTGCACACAAACTAGAGATTTTTATGTAGTGACGTTTTTGGCTGTGTTGCTAAAGCACTTCAAACAGATACACAGAAATTCAGAAAGAGGAAGGAAATTTCTTATACTGTATTCACCAGTACTTTAATTTCCTCTGTTGTAAAGAAGATTTATGCTAAATTGAATCAAGCTAGAAACCACTGCATGGAACTTTGAATTTCCATTTTTTTCCTATGCATAATTGACCAAGCTTTCATAGCAACAGGAAAGGAAGAGTCTAACATAGGCAGCTAATAATTTAAGCACTATTATAACATGCAGAAGTAATTAACTCATTAAACTTACGGAATTAGCAACCGTTTTTGGCAGTCCACCTTGCTGGATCCATGGATGAACTTCAATGAGCTCTCTTTTTTGTTCTTCTGTAAATTTTGGCTGTAGTTTCTGCATTTGCTTTAATTTCTGCTTATCTTCTTTTAAAACTGTTTCCAAATCCCTAAAATAAAATGTATTTAGAAATTGAGCTTCAGCAGTTTCTGGGCTGCATGCCTATATGAGGTTACACAGTCAAACACTAACATTTTAAAAGACTATTTTTGTTCTAGAACGTTATGCTTAGAAATCTTATATTAGAAGAAAATTAAATGTGATTACTCCAGCTGCTCTCTGCATTTGCAGACATCTCTGCTGGCTCACTGTCTTTTCAAACCCCATCAGTGAGAAGCTTTCTCAGAGCCACTCAGGCAGCACCACCAGTGAAACCAGCACGGACTCCAGTTTCCCTCTGCTGCTGCAGGAAGTTCAGAGCTCCCCTCCAGTGGGAGGACAACCCAAAACAGACACTCCATGCACAGGGGAGACTAAAGCAGGAGGGGTAAGCTGTGTTTAAGAAGGTCACTAAGAAGGAACTAAACTTTAGAAAACAGCTCTATTTCAGCAGCCAAAATTCTCTCTCCCTCCAAATGCCCTGCCTCCATTCAGGAACTTACAAAAACCCACTCCACAGCAACACTGACGAGCTGTATTCCTCTGTAGAAGATGACAATAGAAAGCACGTTCCAAGAAACGCAAAATAATTTCTATTCCTTACAGGATATGTAAGAACAGGTTTGATTTATACTTCACTTCTTGGGCATCACACTCTGACAGTGAGCTTCACCCTTCTTACCAAAATATCCTGTTCTTTGGCAGGCTTTGCTGCTTTTATGGGCTACTGGAATTCCCACCTATAGCTGCCAACACTTCAGACTACAAAAACCGAGAAATGTCAAAGTATTTTTAAAACTAGGAAAAAAAGCTGAAGTTCTTACAATGTATTCTCTACTTCTTTCCCCATCATGCCTGTGCTTCTGTATTCTGAAAGCTTGTTTACCTTCCCTTTCAAAGGCTTGTCTTTACTGAAACCTCCTGTTCTTCTCCAAACATCATTCACTGCTCCCAAGACACATAAACAAGTAGGTTGAAAAAAATAATCCACAGACTTGTCACCCCTTCTTCCCCTGTATCTGCTCTTTGCTACTGAAGTAGTGAGGTTTTTATTTCTTAGTTTATTAGAAGCCTTATGATTTTTATGGTATGATTTTTACCTTCTCCTTCCTTGTCCTAATTTATGAAGAAGAATGAAGATATGAAAGTTAACAACCCAGAAAAAAATCCACAAGTCCAAGAGCAGCATGCCACTGACTGTGGCATCTCAAGGACAACATCCAAGGACCAGAGATCTTCCAGGCCAGACCATGCCTAGGTCTAAGCATATTCACCAGGGATTTCTAGGCAAGCAGCTACAAATCACTAACTATGAAACAGCTTCCAAAAAATACACACAGTTCATTTCAGCTCAGGACATCAACCTAAAAATACAGCTAAGCCTAATTAAACCATTCTTCCTGCTTGAGAAGTTCTTGTTTAGTACAGAAAACATATAAAGGAAGCAAGAATTTTTCTTGACGCTGAGCTAAACATTAAAACCAGTTTACTTCTGCTGAGCTAGAGATTCCTGTACACCTTTCCTGCTGACCACTCTGCCTCCCTCAACACACAGAGCACATGAAGGACTGTGCCACTGGAATTACCGTGAGGGGATCTGGTAAGTCATCATGACTGTGTCATCTGTGTTTGCCATCAGCAGCCAGATGGGATCCTGAAGCACGTATTTGATGAAGTGCTCACTTTCTTCCATTTCTGTCTTCATTTTGGTTTTATGGTGATTCTCTGAGGAATCAATGCTCCCAAAGTATTTGCTGGTGTGACTAGTTTCACTGCTACCTGTAAACAGAGATTTAGAATTTCATTTTAAATTGTCCAGTACATAGATTATCTGAATGTTTTTGAGTTTAGAAAAGATTAAAGAGAACTGAATGTATAAATACAACCATTATTCTACTTCTGTTTTTTTAAACAGAGGCAACTTCCACCCTTGAGTAACTGCATTAATCTTTTTAAAACTCAAATTCTCAACTAAAGTCTCCATTCAATTTCAACAGAATAATTAGCTCGCTTTAATTTAAAAGTTTCAAATGAACATGAAGGAGCATGGCCTTTTCATTATTCCTTCACACCCGCCTAATATCTTGAAAGCTGTTTTACACACACTTAGAATAAGGTTCTATCCTGGAAATCAAGCACAACAGAAAAACATTTACGTAATGCGGTAAGAAAGAAACCAAGGATAAACTATGCACTGAGGAGTAAAGACAGATTTTCACGGGCTGTTCGTGGTGTTTGCAGCAGCTCACACTCCAGCTCTTCTGAAATGCAAGGAGAGATGCTGAAGTGCTGCTGAGTTACCTGTTCTGCTGCCTGACATGCCACAGCCGTTGGAGCCCGAGCCCAGGGACTCGGCAGCTGCAGACACACCGCTCCCCGAAGAGGCTGAGCCAGTGCCCGAACACGCATCCTCCTGGAGTAAAATGTCAAGCAAGACACTGGACATGGACAGTTCATCGCTGTTCTGAGCATCCATTGGAGATTCAGCCTAGGGATAAGGAGAAAAAAATAAAACTGAAAAAATCCAAACACCAAAAATCAAAGCTATTTATTACTAAATGTAAATGATTAGTAACAAATCCATTTCACTTCATAATCTAATGTTTACATAATTATTCAAAGACAGTCACCAATAACATATGCCGAGGAATAATGAAGTGGACTGACACGCAGACAGACCAACTGAACAGTAAGACCAACTGAATTTCTCTTTAAAAAATTAATAATATAGTTTCATGAGAAAGTAAGAAAGGTATTTCCTGTTCACTTTTGACAGCACCTACTGTCCTGGAGAAGTCAGATTTTGCCCAAGCTACACATAACATACTAGCAATTGCTCCTACTATAATCTACCTCAAAGAGATTTGCATCACCAGTCCCTCACTGTTCCATCTCCTTGAGATGAGAAGGAAGAGCAGCACTAGAAGTAGTAAGAAAATGTTCCCAGGTGCTTCCGAGGCAAGATCACTTATTTGTATATTTTTAAGGGAAGTAGCATTAACGACACTAATTTTTAACCTAATCAAAACTTGACTGCAAGTCAGTTTGAAGATTAAATATTACAAACTAAGGCTGACAGAACTTAGCAAAACATGTAATAATGGAAAAAACTGACTTTCTCTTGAACACATTCCTGAATAATGGAAGGAGGCAGCCAGAAAAGATGCAGGATGCAGCTCCATCCCATCAGTGACTCAGCATTTATAATGATACTCTATGGTGCCTTTACAAAGCACAAATAATAGTTTACATATTTCTACCATGGAAACCTTTACAGACATATTACTCCATGTCAAATTATTTGTTAAACTGATTTATCAAACTGAAATGAGACAGGAAATAAAAAAAACCCTCTGAAGTTACCAAATAGTTCAGCATAGTTTTAGCGCAACAAACAAAACAGAAATAAAGTTATGGTCTGCAAGAAATGATGAATTCGTCATTTACTTTGGTTGTGTGTTTGTAAACACAGATGTGACTTTAATTTAAATCAACTTCTTTCAGACCATTTACAGATTGTTTTTCCCACACACACAATTTCACTAGCACAAAAGTTTTTGCTAAAAATAAAGTGCCCACATTATTTTACAGTTTATTTCAGTGGTTGTCAATGGGATTATCCATATTCATATTTTCTTCAGTAAAATGGAATAAAACTCTTTCAGGATATATTCCCCAGCTTCTTAGTGTAACTTTAGAAGAACGATGAGGTAGATTTAGTTTTTAAAGGTTGAGACTATTCTAATGTTTGGACTTTGTGATTTACTGAGTTTGCTGAATTCTGAATTCACCAACTACAGCCGTGAGCCCAGCTCCTGGCATTATGTAACTTCTGCCTATGGTTACTAGGTCCTGGAAGTGAAAGGATGGAGAAGGGGGTGTGACCCAGACTCACGGGTAAGGATTCCTTCCCGCTGCCGTTATCCGCTGTCATGATCTTGCCCATGGCTCCTTCCTCACTCAAAGCTCCGTGTAAACCCGCAGGAGCTCCGCTCTCTGCAGTTTTTGTGGTTTCTTCCAGCTGCAGAAGGTTCAGAGGAGAGCTGCACCTCGACTGGAAGAGCGGTGGCGAGGCCTGGTCCTGAGGGCCCAGCGACTGCGGCGTGCAGGAACGGGAGGGGTCATTGCGGGGCTCCGCCGCGGGAGCCCTCTCGGGCTCTGCCGGGGGGTGGTACTGGAAGGGCTGGGCTGGGAAAAACGCCTGCTGCGGGAAGGGGCTGGGGGTGGCGAAGGGGGGCTGTGCTGGAAACACCGTCTGTGAGGAGAAGGCGGCATGGGCGGGGAAGCTGGGCTGGCTGGGGTAAAGCGGCTGAGGTAAGTTATTGTTCATCTCTGGGTACACGTAGTTGGGCAGCACCAGAGCCACGACGGGCGTCATGAAGGGCGCAGAGAACTGGGAGGGCTGCACAGGGCAGGCGCTTCCAGAGTCGGGCAAGTGACTGAAACCAGACAGGGAAGTTTCGGGAGCCGGCGGCACCGTCCCTGCTGCTGGAAAAACAGGAAGGGAATAGGCAGGCATGACAGTGGGGAAAGACACCGCCGAGTAGCTGGCTTGGGACGTCTCTGACGGCGACCAAGCCGTGGCGTTTAAACCTTGAAGGGGGAAGCGATGGGGGAATTTCGCTCCAGAAGTCGTGCTGTCTGAAGACTCCTGTGGTTTAATGCGCTTCGATTTCCTGTTCTTTCCGCTTTTCTTCCAAGGCTGATCCGTTCCAGAAGTGGCATTTCTTTGTCCACGGCCACCTGCAAAAGGGTAAGTTATAAGAAAGGCTATAAAAATATAGCTATACAGGACCTGTATAACTATTTAAATTTAAAAAATGAAGATAAAAATCTGAACAAAATGCTTCGCAGTGTCTGACTTGTGTTCCAAGTCAAGACCAAAATGAGAACAAAGTCAGATCATATCAAGCACTTCTGAAAATGCCATCCAGAGCTCCTAGGCCTAATAAACAAAACAATCTCGCTATTACTGCTAGTCTCTGCCATTTCCATCCTGCTGCTCACATTATTAA
Source organism: Callaeas wilsoni (assembly GCA_013398955.1). Taxonomy (NCBI): domain Eukaryota; kingdom Metazoa; phylum Chordata; class Aves; order Passeriformes; family Callaeidae; genus Callaeas; species Callaeas wilsoni. The sequence continues at coordinate 23,827 of VWPU01009445.1, forward strand.
CTTAAAGGCAACCAGACAATTATCAGATTGTCTCACCAATTACACAACAGTGGAATGGGGAAAACTGGAAAACAAAGGAGCTGAAAACAAAACAAAACCACAAATCTGAACAAAAGACAGATGGCAAGACAGAAGGAAAAGAAAAGCAAGGGAATACAAGCACAGATACAGTAAAGCAAAGATGCTACAGCAGGTTTTTTTATCCCTTGAAAGTAGATGCATGACAGTAATAGCATAGAGAACAGACAAAAATCAAAATATTAGTTACTAAAATGTCCACTATGACACTAAAAGCAATATTCCACTTTAAATCTTCTAGCAGGATTTATCAGAAATTTTTTCTGTGGGTTTTGAAGATAGCATGCCACTGTCACTGTTCACACTGACCCCACAACACAACTACAAATGGAAATGCCCTCCCAACAGCATTTATTTTCTATATAAATACAAGTCTTATTGTGAAAACACTGCCATACCACGTTCAGCAGGCCGTCCTTTTGGTTTATCTTGTAAGTAGTAATTGCAGTGTGACTGAAAAATGTTAAATCTCTTGATTTCTTTAAACTTATTCAAGAAGCTCTGCTCCTCTTTTTGCGTATGCACTGCAAGGACCTCCTTTGTAAGTCCCAGCTTTTTAAATGGCTCCTTCTCTTGATTTATGTGTGCAGAGCTGGATGGAGGGGCAAGAAGTTGGCCATCTATGATTTCTGCTCCACTTGGACCATCTTCTATCATTTCTACAGGAATAGAAGGCAAAATACTCAAAACGAAGCAATGCATGTACATGCGTTTTTGAAGATATTATAATTCTGGTCATAATTTTGCTGCAAGTTTAAGATGCACATCCCACCCCTATTTATTCCACTTCCTAAGACCATCTCAGCTGTAAGAAAATGTAAGTCAGGAGCAGACATTAGCTGGTCACATGGCTGAAGTTTAAACTGGCTGGTAATTGCCATCTTGAAGAAAAAGTATTAGCAAAAGTCATACCTAATTCAGGTTGTGTTTTTTTGTCTCCAACGTGAACAATGGTACTACTGTAGCTGCACTGACTGGTGAGAGACACAACACTTTCAGGCTTGCCAGGTAAAGCCAAAGATGTTAAGTGAGCTCCAACCACCGGGGGACCACTTGATTTACCAGATGCCTTCAACACAGCAGGATCTGTTAAAAGAAAGAAAGTTGCAGCTTACTGAACATAAACAAGAGCAAACTCAAGTTACGTGCTGCTAGGGCTGCAAAACAGTAAAGGCCAAACTTGACAAGCCAAAAAAGTGAACTTTTAACTTTATACATTCCAGAGACAGAATGACTGTGGAGCAACAAATGCAATCTTCTAACTCCATATACGGCCAAACCAAACCTTTTCAATGAAGGATATTTTGCTCTTTTCCTGGTTTTCACTCTTCTTTCATGGCACAATTTTGGAAGAAATTTTCTAGCCTCTTCCAGTCCAAGAATAAGTTGCATCCAGCTCCCACAGTGTTGCACAATAATTTCTTTTATTAGCTGGTTACTCTACCAGCTTTGTTTTGAGCATCCACTGATCTAAAATTCTCTCCCCTGAAAGCTACACACAGTAATCCAGCAGAGGTCACACCAGTGCCTCATAAAACAGCATTAAACGTTCCTCCTCTCACAGGAATACTTCCATAACACATATTTAAGATCTGAAGTTTGCCATTTTCCTGGCTGGTGACTTCATCTCTCTCAGACATCAGTGCAACAAAGAGCTAGTGGCCCACATCATCTCCTGCCAGCCAGAACCACAGAGACTCCAAATTACAGCATTTCAATCCCTTCTGCAGGACTCTTTGTTCCTGGTCTACTGATACCTTCTAATTTGATTCTAAAAGCTGCATTAGAAGTTCTTTTTGAAGCTCATCAAATAGTCAAAATCATTCCCACAACCAATTTTTGAGAAACGGCACTGGATACTCTCCCTTCAGCCTCACATAATGACAAGGTAGAATGAGCCAATCTCTCATTTGCATGTAGTTCTTTACCAGTCTCACAATCCTTGTGCTAACCAGTTACATTCTCCATTTACCTCCCCATCCAGACAAGGGACTATGTCAAATGCTACACCAAAGGCCTAAAAAATTAACTTAATGTTTCTGTCTGCAGCAGACTCTTTAGACAGCTTGCCTCAGTAATCCCCAGCTCTTTGTTTTCATAGATGAACATTGGGCTCCAACATCTCAAAAACCACAGAACAGTGTTTTGCTGCATTCTACCCTCTCTTGCTCCTATTTTTAAGCAGAAATGTAATATGCATATTTTTGTTGCAATTAATTAGCTGCTAGGTTCTTCAGCTGATTGTTCTTACAAGTCCTAACTGTGAAATAAACTTCCTACATTTGATAATGATTCAAGTACTGAAACTCAAAATCCTACTGTATTTTGTACAGTAGAAATTAAGTTTATGGCATCTACAATCCAGACATGCAATCAACTACTCAGTATTTTAACTGTAAGGAAGATATTAATGACTAAAGTTACATCAGCAACATCAAACACTAAGAAAGCAGCTTAGTGAGGTCATGCCTAAGCTACACTTAGGTCATTGTTCTGCAAACTAGCATCCACTGCCTGCCAGCAAAACTCAGCCATGAAAGAGCTGTGATGTGGAGTTACCTCCCAATGGCTGCATAGAATTATCAGCTGCTTTTTGTTCATGAACTCCAGAACTCAGTGATGCAACACTTGTTGAAGGTTCACACTTTCTTTTTGCTGTACCAGGCACATTACAACTCTCCAAGTACCTGAAATACAATGATTTAAAAGTATTAGACATGCTAGTCTTGTGTCCAGAGGTCAGGAGTCATTTACTCAGTGGTTGCTTACCTGATGACACTGTCCAAACAGCTAATCTGCTGATAAGAATACACAGGTTGTTCTTTCCAAGCCAGCTCTTCAGTAGTCACAGTTTTTGGAGCAGGTGTTCCTGCAGTATCCTTTCCCCCTGTATCTTTCACCTGACCTCCAGGAGTATTTTGTTTTTCTGTGGAAAGAGATACTGGTATTACGCAATTAAGACATCAAATCCTTGCAAACTCCCCTAAAAGTAACAGTAGTGAGTTTTTCATTTCTACATATTTAGCAGGTCACGAATTAACCACTGTAAAGCAAGAGGTTTGTGCACTAATAGATGAATATTGTGTAACTATTTTCCTGTCCTTGTGGATTCCTGGAGTTATAAAGTTTAATGAGATTCCACAGGGATCCAGAGGGAACAGACACTATGGCTGTAAGAGAATATATATCAGTAGGGTTGAAACACACTCAGTGTGAGGACAACTCCAGTGCACACTTAAGGTATTTCAAGGCAGCAGCTTTAGGCCATGCCTTAACTGTGCTACACCACTATTGATTCAATACAGCCAAACACAATATTTTCCTGGGCACAGCAGAGACACACAGGACAATATAACTGGAATTGATAAAAATGCTGTCTTTATGCATTGATTAGAACTAAACTAGAAAGAAGTCCTGCTGTCATATTATACAAGGCACCAGCACAAGAGACTAGGAACTGCTAATGTCTTACCTGCAAGAGACTCTTTCTTGTAGTCCAGTTTTGCTTTACTGTCAGTGAAAATATGCTGTCCTTTATTCTTGACCTTACGGGCATATTGACAAACCTCCTGAAAGCAGTTTGGGAAGAACAGTTATTTCAATATTTTGACATAAAACATTGTGCATTGTGACTCCTCAGTAGACTAAATCTAACCTCAGTTAATCTTTAACTTGCAATTAGTTTGATCACAGGAGAAATAAGCATCTATACGATTTTACTGTGCAGCTGCAAAAATTTGGAATTGGAAAGAGAAGAAATTTAAAGCATGTTTCTTGTAAACAATTACTCTGTATTTTGTTGAATCTGTTTGAATATCTTGGCTAGGAAAATGTAAAATACACATTACAAAAATGACTTCAGAAGAAAAACAAACCTATCACTTGGTAAAAAAATATTGCTGCTAAGAAAGATAATTTTTTGGTATTAGAAGTCTAACCAAGCACTGACAGGATGTTATAGAACTAGGCTGTAACAGCCTTGACTATCTGTGGAAATAGTGAAGGAATGCCAGGCATCTGTTTCCCTGCTAAATAAGAAATGCTGAGACTTCATCTGCTTATTCCACCAGTGTTTAAGAACTGAAAGCCAGGAAAGTGACCACCTTGGCAAGAGCAGGAGTCTGCAAAGTCTGATCACAGAAGCACAAATCAGATTTGGGAGAATTAGCCTATAAGCAATACAACTTATCAAGGAAAATTTTTGGCTTTCAGAATTAAACACAAAGTAAACTCTTAAGCACAAACTAAAAAATTGTTTTATTCCATTCAATTTATTTCATTCTATACACATGGTGTACTTTTGCAACATTAAAAGTGATCAGGGTCAAGCTATCCCTTGGTTATGCAGGTATTACTGCATTTAATCTTCTTACTTTCATTTGGGAAAACAGTAACTACAGACTTTCCCCTCCCAAAAGAAACTGCTTTCACATATCCAGCTGGTTTTCCCAGAAACACAGCATATCACATGTAACAGACATGACATCAAGTAAACACACTGTACAGGTTTAAATTCTTTATAAGACTGACTTTCATGTCTATCACTGTGCGTTAGTACCCTGAGGCTTCATCTACACCAGAAACGTTAGACAAACATTAACAACCCTTACACTAACAACCCTTAGACAAAAGGGTTTTCTATGTTAAATGAAAAAAGGAAGATAGCATTTTCTTTGTACTTTCTTCCACTTCTAATTTGAAAATGTTATTCTAAAAGTTAAAAATCTCCACTTTAACTAGTTTGGTTTGTGCCACATACTTGAGTGAGAAAAACTCAAACCTACTGGTTTATCCTTATGAGTGTCTTCATTAATATTTCCTGTGCTGTCACTGGAGGATGCCACACTCATCAAGTGCTCGTGTGAACCATTGCTGCCTAGACTTCCATAGCCACTGGATCCACTGTTGTGTACAGGCTGTTCAAACAACAAGAAAAAAATAAATTATATATATGTATGTATACACACACCCACTCCCTCAGGACACCAGTAATTCCACATCAGGAAAACAGATTTTATTTTATGCTGAGTTTTTTGTTGCTTGATTCTTTTGGGTTGTTTTTCATTTGTCTACTTTTGTTTGTTTTCTGAAGGACTCCATAGCTACATGAATTTTTTAAGATATCAACTGGAGCTTTAACATACTTCAGTAAGTCTCATCTGGTAATCATGAGTACAAGGAATTCCCAGGATTGTAGCCAAAAATTCCAGTACAGTAGACGAAGCTAAACAAAATGTGACACCAAGACAAACAGCCTTTCCTCAGCAGGAAATGAAAAGGCTAACAGGAAAGCACTTGCTGTACCTGCAGTAAGAGCCGGTAGATTTGCTCAGTGATCTCCTGAACGCTGGGATGCAGGATTCTGTCCTCTGTGTAGTTGGGAGCAGCAAAGACATCTTCATTTAAGGGACCCCTGCACAAACCAAACATACACCAGCTCACTGCAAATGCAAGCGTTCCCATCACAGAGAGACCACAGCTTCAACCTACCACCAATACATCCTCCACTGAATCTAATGCTTATTTCTGTTCCCTCACATCTTTCTTAAGGAGCACTATGTAAACCTGAGGAAAGGGAAAGCAAAAATATACTGACTTACGTCCTAACTTTGTGCCTTCCAATAATAAACGAGACTTTTCGACTCCAAGGGTTGATGAAGCTGGACCAGCTGGTGTCCATGGTGATGTAATCTCCATTCCTAGTGCAAAACCTGATTGGTGAATAGTCAAAAGGCTGCCCTCCATACTGAAGAACTGCAATGAAGGATTCAAACAGAAATGTCAAATTAATGTTCGCACAATTCTACTTAACAATTCAGGATTTTACAATGAACTGTACAGGAGCAAGATGCCACTTGAGGGAACAAATATCAATGTATCAATGGGTACATTGATACACTTAAATGCTGGGCTACCAGAATAAGCAGATCTTCGTAATTTACTGGACTATGGTCAAGAAAATCACCTTTAGACTACAACAAGCTAAAGAAGGCTGAAGAAACAGCTTTGCAAACATTGCCAGAATGGCTCTTATTTCCTTCTCTATGAAATATTATAACTTAAGATATGACAGCTTCTATCACACCATTCTCAAGAAAATTTTCTTTATGTATGAAATATTCATTTACAGTCCATTTGTTTACAATAGATACATATGCTTCACAGAAAGTACAAAAATGAGTGATTTCTCATTTTCATGGATTTGCATTAAGAATCAAGTTGTGTAGAAAAAGATGCAGTATTTCCTTGTGGAAAAAAAATCAATGTCACAATCAATTTTCTCCTACTACTTGCTGAGGTCTTTGTAGTCCTCATTATTAAGTTCTAGGAAACAAAAAGGTATTTCTGCCACAGTAAGAGGTTACATACTTTTTTTGTGAATTGCTAGCATTAAGGGTCTGTCATTTGGGTGAAGATGCACCAGGACTGGTGTTCCTATTAAATCCTGAGGTAGGTATCCCAACAGAGGTACTGCTCTGGAGAAAAAAAGACAAAGAAAAAACAATAAAAATCAAGTAGAATAAATGTGTATTTCATGTTTAAAATGTTTTCATTTTATGTTTTCTTTGCTGTTTTCCCTAGAAAGAGAATGAATAATTTTAAGTTTACATTTGGTGAAAAAGCAGTGCCAACTTAACAGCAGTAGTACACTTAGGGCAAGGGGGGCTTTGTTTGTTTGTGGGGTGGTGGTTAGACCAAATCAAGGACCTGCTACAGCACTTCTGTCTTTTCTTTGCTGCCTAACTTTAGAGGATAAATACTTACCCTAATTTTAAAAGAGCATTAATAAAGCTTAATCTTGTAAAACTCTCATGAAGGTAAATAGTACCCCAATCCCTTGTGGCTGTGAGCCATGCTAAGGATCACAGGATTACTACAGCTGAACTAGCAACAGGGAGCTGACCAGCACTCAAGAAACTTTCTCACAGGCAGGTTAAGAGTTCAGCTCAGAGGAGCTGCATGGCAGCAAGCTTATTAACTAGAGAATTAAAAGCGATGTTACTGAATTCCTGCACGTTATCAATGACCACTTCTAGCGATGTGAACAACTAATTCATGTGACAAAATAATTTTTATTGATCACTTCAAGCATTTGCATTAAGGATAAAGAGTGAAAGTTCACAAAAGCCACTTTGCACCTTACCCTGAAGGCTAACCACTGAAAACGTGCTTTGGAAAAAAAATGTCCTAAGTCAACACTACTCAGTAATGTTTAGGTTGCCAGATGCCAAGGAGTCATCTTGTAAGCTCAAAACACTGTACACCTTCCCCCCAGCCCCATTCACTGCCAAAGGCCCAGGGGGAGGGAGATACTCAGGTATCTGAACAGCTTTACTGAAGAACTCTGCCCCAGAGCACCAGATAAGGGATCTGTGTCATGCAGGGAGTCAAAAGCATTATGCAACAAATGCCTTCAACACTGCACTTCCAACAACCCACTGGAATTACATCAGCTCCCCAAAACGTCAAACATACCCTTCCAGAAAAGAGGCTGAGAGGGGAAAGAGGACAAAAACTAATGCCTTATTATCAAAGCAATTAGTTTAATAATGAGTCTTAAAAGCTTGTAGATGAACTAAAGCAACAAAGCAGGAACTGGCATGAAACTCATACCAAATCATATCACTTTGACACATTGACATTTAGAAGAGCCGCCAAGTTGAAAGCACATGAGAAAAGTTGTGCTGCAAGGGGACTTTAAAATCCCAGTCAACACCAAGCCACTTCAGTCAGGGCTTCATCAAATAACACTGTAAGAAGGTTTTGTTCAGCACTGTTCCTCTCCTTTGCCACTTGCTTTATGAAGAGTCAGGGATCTAGAATGTGAGACTGAGCTGGGCTTGCCTGTTCTGATGAAAAGGAAACTAAAAGATGATCCAGGAGCTTCCCACACTGCTGGAAAGAGGAGCTACAAAAACGGAGTTAAATTTTCTTGATGGTGCCAGACAAAAAGCTACGGGCAGTGGTCCCAGACTGGAGCCTGGAAAGCTTATGCTGCATGTCAGGAAAAGGTTTTTAACAGAGCAGTGCAACACAGGAGGTTTCCCATACGGGTTGTGTAATCCCTCTCTCTGAAGGCTTTCGGGCATTGTTGAGACAAGGGCACAGCTGAGCTGCCAGGACTGGGCAACACATTCATTTCAAGCCAAAGGATGGAACCAAGACCTCCAGCAGTCCCTTCCAACCAGCCTTTCTGGGCTCATAGAATGCTGTGCTTGAGAATGACGTCTCGGCATCATTATGCTTCCTCATAATGAGTAACTCATAAAAATTCAGAGGTTAAGTTAATAAATTCATTTTATGAATGCAAATGCACGTGTGGCATAAGAATGGCTGATGAGGTGATGCTGCAAGTTTAGTTTGTGTTTCATAGAATGACATTTAAAGTGTCAAAAAACATGAATAAGAAATCTCTTTAAATTATTATTGTAAGTTACATACAAAACTGCCTTAAATTAATTTACAAAGGTCACTCCACTGTGAACTATTTACAGCCACTATACACATGAAATATCAAATATATTAAGACAAATACATATAGGAATGATCTATTTAATTTCATGAAAATATTTATTTTTACTTAACATACTTCGTGCAGAGATCCACCTGCAGAGTTCAGACAAATACGCGTTTTTCCAACTCGTGAACACGTACTGATTACAGAAATTAACTTTATTTAATGCTAGTCAAGCAACAGTTTCAGGGTTATGTTATGAACAATGCTCAGTCAACAGCAGGTACTCAGTTGCACATTTTAAAATATTAAGACTCCACTTTCTCTAAAAATCTATTGCTTTGTGTATTCCACCAAACCCCAGAGAGCTTAAGAGTAATAAACTGCATATGCATGTCTTGGTAAACATTCATCTGGCTGCCAATGCTCTCAGGAGTTAAACAATTAACAGCAAAATCAGCTACACAATCAGGAGAACAGAAATAAATGACGCGAAGTCCTAATTTCAGACCAAGACGCAACCAACCCTCACTGGAAGTGTTAGCAAATGGTATTTGAGAGCAAGTGGGAACATCAGACTAACAGGAAAGAAGGTTCCACAGTATCCACAGGGCAGGTGTTTACTGTACCTGCTCCACTCAAGCCCAGGAGTGAAGGCAAGGCTCTCCACTCAGTAACCTTGCCCTCTGTGCTAAGGGACCGCTGCAGATCCCTGAGCTGCGGATGCACAGAGGAACAGGAGCTTTGCACTGTGCCCTCAGCCTCTGTGAAAAGAGAAACCCACTCTGCAGCTGGCTGGGAGCATGTGTGGAAACGAAGGAGAGAAAAATCCATGAAGAAGACAGAACTACAGTGGATTAAGTAGTTCTTTTATCAACTTTAGCTGCTTAGAGGGGCTGTGGAAATCACACCATGGAAAAGCAGTTTGTCAGCATTACACTGCCTATCCTACCCGAACTCAACTTAGCCACAATGTCTGCCTCTCTACAGATAAAACCGACTCAGAAGTCAAACAGTATTCTTTTCACCTTGACTCCATCTTAGTCAAACGACCCAATAACCTCCTTTCCCCAATCCCTCTCTCTTCTGCTGCGTTTAAAGATTTTGCCAAGAATGAAGTATTTTTTCAGAAACAAGATTTCCACACAAAAAATACCAGAGAATCTCAAAATTGTGCATTATACTCCTACTCTGTTTGAAGACATCCCCCCATCTCAACCTACAAAGAAAATTTTAGCATTCTTAGAATGCTTAGAAACAAATGGGAGAATCTCAGAAGCCAGATGTTAGTGTCCTAGCTAACTTAGTTTTTGCTAAGGAGGAAAAAAATATCAAAATTAAGTCCCCTATGTAGCCCAAATATCAGAAACCATCACAAAGAAAATATCAAGGAAAGAGGAAAAGAAAGTGGAAAGGTAGTGTTTTCAACTCAGGAATAAGTGAATTCTCTTATCAAGTCAAGTCCCCAGGGCTCAGGATTGGTCCAGTTGTGTTTAACGTCTTTATCCACGACCTGGGCAGGAGGATGGAGAGCACCCTGTGTCAGCCTGCAGACAACAGCAAGCTGGGTGAGAGTGTGGACCCTCCCAGGCAGTAAGCGGTAGGACAAGAGGAAATGGCCTCAAGTTACACCAGGGCAAGTTTAGACTGGGTATTAGGAAACATTTCTTCATGGAAAGGGTTGTCAAGGAACAGGCTGCCCACAGAAAGGGTGCAGTCACTATCCCCAGAGGTATTTAAAAAACGTGCAGATGAGGCATTTAGGGACAGGGTTTAGTGGTGGACTTGATGATCTTAGAGGTCTTTTGCAACCAAAATGATTCTATGAAAGCTTGGTTTAGACCTCAATTCCTAAGTCATTGTATATACATTAAGATCACAGGTGGCATTTTTGTTTCTAATTTAGAATGCAAATACTTCACCCAGCTTTCATGACTGTCAAAGCAATGTGGAGTCTTCAGCCAGTGTAATTTGAACAGTTTTTGTATACTTTTTTTTTTAAAAGACCTAATATTGCATTTAAAAGATGCACCTCTAGTTGTACCTGGGCCAGCAGAGCATATTTGTTGACTCCAACTTAAAAAACCAAAAACCCACACCTAAGTGTCTCACACAGGTAATAAGTGGCAGCACGGGAATTCTCTGGACCATGGATTCATTGATTGAATTTATGTCCAGAATTTCCCCAGAGGAAAGGGAAGTGTAAGAACAAGTTGTTAGCAGGCACTTAAATACCAGTGTAATGTGTTCTCACACCTAGTGAAAATAGGGGATGTACTTTCCTTAGGCTGAACACTCTTCAGTAGTTGCCTAGTTTTTTAACCCCATATAGACACCTTAAATCGTCCAAAGATACTGGATAGCTTGCTCATCAGTAAATTGAAAAATAGTTTTTGTAAGTTACCTTTCATCTACATCCTGGAACAAACAGGTCGGTGTGTGCGTAGTTGTAAAAATTCTTTTGTCAGGAGGAATTCTGGGTGCTGAGAGAAAAAAAAAAAGCATATTAGCAACTGGGGGTTTCCAAAATATAATACTTCAAGCTGCCAGTTCAAAATTCTGGCCAAGAGCATACAGGAAAGCAGCTTGCTAGCTCACAGCATCTCAGCAAGCACAGAGAACAGAAACAATTATCTTTCATTATCTTTCTTTAATAAAGCTTGAACAGCTCTTACTTCTAGGAAAGCAAACTAGTCTTTGTGCACTCAAGGATTACCTTCATAACCAGAATGGACTTTTTCTGCAAGCAACACACAGCAAAGCTGGTCTTCTGCTATTTCTGGATCTTGCACTTTGATAAGGTAAGGAGTCATCCGGAATGGGTGATAGCAAATCTCATTTTCACGCTCCTTTCCTGCACTAATAATTAAAGAGAGTTAATTATTTCAACAGATTCATCTTATGCTAAACAAAATTTTAATTTATCCATTGTATTTCCCTCATGACACAAGAACTGCATGTTAGCTACTAAAATAGCACCCAATAGCTTAGCTTTATTTTTTTGGTGGAAGAGAATCTAATTCTGATGGTATCCTTTGCATACCAACTTCCATAAAGATTGTGCTGTTCTCTCTACTGCCTGAAACAAATATCCACAACACATTACATGGACGTTTGATAGAACAGCCCAGCTCACACAATGAAGTTACTTTGTTGTCCTTCAGAGGGATGAATTTACAGCGCTTTTTTATGAAGACTGATATATCCCCTCAGTTAACATGAAGATCATCTTTTAATCAATATTTATTCCAGTTCAGAAGGAGTGAAACCTCGATATTTAATAACAGGTGTTTGCTTAACCAGAATGCAAACATAGTAATGAAAACAACAACCATTTACACAGTGACCAAAGAAACATCAGTTGTAACAAGTTTATAAAAGCAGAGCTTTATGAAAGTAAAGATTTTGAAACCAGTGTTAGCTGGACAAAAATTCTCCAGTAACACCAGCATACTTCTACAGTACATCCAATGCTACACTCTGGAGCAGTGCATTACCTCTAATTCATTTCAACTTTATTCATACCTCAATAATAAGTATTTATTTACTCCAGAAGTAATTAAAGAATTGGATCCACTATTTTTGTTTCAGAAATGCTGCCAGAGAGGCAGTAAGCATCAAGAAATCAAATTGCACAAGAAAGAACATGGACTAAGTTGCCAGCTTCTCCTAAACAAAAAAAAACCACCAAAACTAAAGAGGAGTGTTTAGGGGTGGGAAAAGAAGGAATAAAAGCAAAACCAAATAATTGTGTCATCTATTAACTGCAAAAGAGACAAGTCATGTTACCCTCAACTATCTTCCTAGGGGATACTTGAGATAAACTTGAGACATTGGTTTTCTAGAACCAAGGAGACTCCGAGGCAGGTGCTGAACAGAACAGTTCTAGGTACATGAACCGAAGGCTTTCCAGAGCAGGAGGAGATGCTGCTCCACCTTCCTGTATGGCACAAAGGTCAATATTCACAGGGATTAACCTCCAAGATGCAACTTGGAACCAGCTCCATTTTCCCTGTAGCTGCTACAGTCAACCAACTCAAGGATGTGCATGTATTTTGCTTTACAATTACATTATGAAAAAGCATGAAATGCAGATACCATATGGTTCTTATAAAAGTCAAATACTTATGCAATGCTTGGTTTCATAACACAACACTAAGCTTTATAATATTGTCTTACCTGATGCGACAGAAAAAAGATTTCTCTTCCATGCAATCCTGGGTGGAAGACTCTAGAAATATTAAGCATATTTCATAAAAAGTTACAAATTACTAGAAGATTATGATATTTAGTACCAGAATTTTTCCTTAGATAATAAAGGTTGATTTTTTTTTTAAAGTTTATATTCCCTGAAGTCTCCGTATGCATTTGTTAAACAACGTACATCATAAGCAACTAAATCTGAACACCCCTCAGATTCTGAGGCTGGCGTGTGAATCACAGCTCCCTGTTTATCAAGTCTTTCTCCTAAACCTATCTAAACAGCTCTTCAGTTTGAGCTGCTTATCAACTCTTTCACAGTACTTTATACCAATGACCAAAAATGTTTGATTACCAAGGACCCCAAAATTTGACCCTTTTCCTAGAAGGACAGTAGGAGCACCAAATACACTTCCTGCCACTCCTCTTCTCTTTTTCCTGAAGGCTTCTTCTCATGTTCTAAGCTTATTTCCCTCCTTTTCCACAGTCGCCACACACTGATCTCCAAGGGAAGCTCTGGCATTTCAAAAGCCTCTAGTGCACAATACTTCTGGATATTATATTGTATGGCAATATAATACTCTGATACATGAGAGTGCGTGCACAGTTCTACTTACTGCATTACTTAAATTTGAAGCTGTACACAAACATAAGAAAGCTACAGAAAATGTTTTGAGAAAGCAAAACCAAAAAAACTCCTGCGTAAGGGAATAATCAGGATTATATGGTCAGCATTTACCACTGACCCTGTTCAGAGCCAGAGGCTGTGCTAAAGACCTCACAAGGTCCCTTTTGACCTGCTTTATGTATGTATTGGAATTTCAAACGCTCACAGGACCTTAAATTTCAAGTGTTTAGTTGAAATAGTTGGCAGATATTTCTCAGTTACTAACAGCTGTAGGTACATGAGTAAAAACAATCCTACCACAAATATCAAGTGCCCTGAGACATCTGATCTTTCACCATTAAGTATGCCTAAAATAATTTTTCTAAGGCTAGAAAAAGAGAGCTGTGATTACACCTGGTGAGTGCACAGTGATGGCAGCTGAAATACCTTTTCCTACACTGTAACCAAGGTGTCCAGTATTCAAATCATAACCATTTTAAAAGGAAGGAGACAGAGTATTGTCCCCTTGAGGAAGAGAAAATGCGAAGAAAAATTGTTTTCATTTGATTGCTAGTACAATTGGAAAGTAAATTCACCATTCAGCATGAATTCCTACTTTGTTTTCATTCATCATCAGGCTGAAAGGGGCATGGGAACTGATAAACAATGACACTGAGAAGACTTTTAACCAACAGACAAGTCTTGCTGATTTATGGAATGGATTTATACACCTAGTACTGTTCAGAGGTGTTCTAACAATGCCCCTGTGCTACACCCTCAAAAAGGGATGGGGAAGGATGGAAGGACATTCAAAACCAGTGCAAGTATTTGCACTTGCATGACTGAAAGAAGGTCAGAGAAAAATCTGCTGCTGAGACCACTCACCAGCTCTATTGCAAATGTTCCATGATGGTAATCTGTATGGGGTGGTAGAAGTATAGAACACACTGACATCCTGAGGTGCCAAGAACTCCACAAATTTGGCATTTTTAAAATAACCCTTCTTGCAGCGGAGAATAGAAGCAGCTTGATCAGAGATGTACAAAATTTTCCCAGTTATCAAAGAAACAGCTACAGCAAACATATCCTAAAAACAAAAATCTCAAATTATTTAGATGGTTTGAAACATTCTTCAGTGCAGCATACATTTCTGAGGAAAACATTTAAGATATAAAAACATCAGTAAGTTCAAAATGAGAATTAAGGAAATTTTATTTTATTACAGATATAGTTCAACACAACGAATCTGCTTATCAAGCAGACACAGACAGAATACTTTCCAATTATGTAGTAAGAATAATACACTACTATTTACCGGGTCACAAGCCCTAACTATCATTGTCTGAAGTTCTATGATGCAGAATGAATTTACAAACTAAGAATTAATGACCTTCCCACTATATAACCTCACATTTTCCCTGTGCTTGCTACAGGCATGGTCCACATTTATAGAATCCAGCTGCTTGTGAAAGGCTGTTTGTGTTAGCTGGACCATTCACTGCAAAGTGAAGAAAGGGCTCTAAACCACTTGGTAAAAAATAATGAATACACAGGTGGGAAGAAGTCCCACACACTCCATTTGTATTGTTTCTCTTCCTGCCACTGAGGAGCTCCCTCCATCACAACCTTTAGCACTCCATTCACAAACACTGCACGGGAGCTTAAGAGCTGTCAGCAGAACACTGCTTTCACAAACTGATATTTAGATTAATTCAACAATGTTTATGATATTTGGCTCAATTTCTCAGTTGTACTCTACAATTCCTATTTACTTCACCTTGTGGGCAGCCTTTACTATTCACAGATTCAACAAAACCCACCTACTTCAAGCTATGGAACATCCCCCACCATGCTCTTGTTTTAGAGAATTCAGAACTTCATACATTCAAACAGAGGTTGCAGTTAAAAAAAATAGTAGAAGGTAGTCTGATATATTTAGATGCCATTATGTTTTGAAGACTCCATAACTTATCCCTAAAATGCTAGCAATATGGAAATAAATATAATTTAAAACATCATTCAGGTTATCATTTCACTGCTTGAACTACATTGACAGTCGTAGCTGTTCTCATCTCTATGAGAACACAGCATCACTGGACCCCACAGAAAGCCTCGTACCTGTTGCAAAGACCAGACAAATCCCACAGAAGAGGACACAGTGATTCCAATACTTTTGTCACTCTTCCACTAACACAAAGAACTGGTGAAACATCAAATAACCCCTAGTTATAAGAATAAGCTGAAGTGATTCACCACATGCCTTGACTAAAATTTGGAAAAAGTTAACTCTCCAACTTTTGCAAGTGCACTAAAATGAAAACTAATGATGTCTCAGTGCATTGTATCACATGGATATTGGGATGTCGCAGCACCATCTCCAGGCACAACGTACAATTCAGAGGATCAGGGCGTCCAAGACTACTCATTTCCCACTAAGCTGACAGAAACAAATTGCTATTTGCAAAGCCTGAAAACCCTCAGAGTTTCTCCTCAACATCCCCTGGAAAGCAAAAGGCAGTTTCTTCAGCTTTGTGCCCTAGCTACCAACTCTTCCCTTGTAAAAAGAAGGCATGCCTGAGAACTCCAGCCCTAGGAACCGTTTTCAATCCACACTGACACTCAGGGCACCATACTCACTGCATTCTTCATGATGTATTCCGAGGTTATAGTCTCCACTTCTTCCACTGTGTAAGATGATACATTGAGACCAGCAGGCTGGGATTCATTAATCATCAACAACTGGTAATATTCCTCATTGGCTACATGAGAACAACAAACAATTTATAATCAGGATTATCAATAAACACCCAGCCTAGAAGCAGTAAATGGGAAAAACATTTTTTGTCATAAATGCAGAAGCTGGGAAGTTGGCAGTTGGGAAATCTAGGCACTATTCCAAATACATCTTTTCCTTGGCAGAGCTTCCTCATCAGTAACTCAAACAAAGGTACACATCTCAATATACCCATATATGAATGGTCACGTATTTCAGTCTGACAGTTCAAACAGTATGACATTGTAAATTGTTTTCATATTAATTTTCTAACTCAACCAAACAGCAGTAAAATATCAAGCCTCTAGAGAGCTGCTTTAACTCCCAAAGGAACAAAAGTTAAGAGTCAACAAATAGGAACAACACGAAAATATCTGGTTAGAAAGGCTTTCAGACATAATACAGTTCTCTGTGTAGAGCTGCGTTTATTTAAATTCCTATTCTGAAAGTTTCACTTTAGCCAGGTTGGCATTATTAAGGCAGTATCACACCTGATTACCTTTAACTTGTTTAATGCTTTTAAGGGCATATTTCAATGTTGTTAGGACACTGGATTTGCCTTTGACTCTCTTCTCGGAAGGAAGATGAGCTTTCAGCTCCTGCAATGTTTTCAGCAATTCCTTTTGTGTTTTGGCTTTAGTGGACTGCTCACTACTGTAAGATGAAAAACAAAAAATACAACATCACTTGAATGCTTGAAGTGACACATCAGCCTCAGAGAAGCCCAAATGTACTCTGACACTTGTCATACACATCAATTTGTACCACTAGCCTCATTAACTTTTCCAGTAGTCAGTATCAGCTTTCAGAACTTACAGAAATTCTTACATTACCATTTAAAATGAAAGATTTACCACCACCTGGAGTGTGATTGTAAAATGTACTCTGTATGTGCAACAGTACATATGCCCAAGCACCACAGAATATTTTTCTTTGCCACAGTCTCCCTCCTCCCTTTTTAGTGGTATTTTCATTAGTTCCTCTCAAAATCAAACTCAGAAATGTTCATGGACTTCAAAGGAGAGAAGCAGGAGGTCCATTCAAGTCTCCACCTCCTGTTCAAGCAGGTTCTCTTAAGAAAGGTCCCTGAAAATGGAATGGCAGTGGGAGAGCATCAAGTTAACAAAACAAATGGGAGAAATCCTTTGAATAACGTATCCCAGCTAAGCATGGCAATACATTAAATAAGATAAGGAAACTTTGACTAAATTTGTGAGGAAAAGAATCAGAGGAGGCTGGAGACAGAAGCTGCATTCACACTTCTCAGGTGCATGTTCAGAAGAGCTGTCTCAGCGTAGAAGGACAAACTACAGATTATCAGTGGCAGTACCAGAAAGTTATCACCTTCCTTTACAGTTCCTGATATCTCTCCCCATTATTGAGAGGTGCTGACACAATCAAAAAGGAAGAGAAAAGGAGGTGAGGAAAGTAAGGGAGAGGATAGCAAAGATGGATGGCAGATGGGTAGGAAGGAGTTAAAATGATAAATCACCTTGTCTTTCATATTGGAGATTTTAAAAGCTGATCATTCACAATGATCAAGAGGATTACAGAGCTCTTTCTTAAATCTTCCCGAAAATTTTTTCCCTTCCAAAGGAAGGTCTTCTCTTAGCACCTGACTGTCATGGCTGTAGTCTGTAAGAAGTTACCCTGGGCACTGCTGTACAAACATTAGCCTTGGCAACTGCCCTGCCTGACTGCAGCCGTCAGGAAAGCGGCTTCAGCTGCCAAGTAATCTTCAAGAGAATTTCTGAACCTTTTTCTGGGAAGTTTTAAGAGCTTGAAAAGGTAGATAAATCATCTGACAGGTGCTGGGTGTATTTTACCAAAAACGCTTGCAGAGTGACAAAGCTGACTTGTACTAGAGAATACAGATTGTTCTCGCTTCCATCACAATGTACTGTGAGAAACGCAGCATTCATTTACTCACTGGTCATTTTGTACCAAGAAATAATGGCAGGAGATCAAACAAAAGAGTATAGCACTGCCTTGGGAAACATCATGTTCATGCTGTGTATTAAAATCACGTGTACCATGTGGCCTGACAGTTTGGACTGCTGCAATCAAACAGGGCTTTGTTAACAGAGGTTCATAGAAGAACCCTCCATGCTGGCAGTAGGGAAAAGGAGAGGGAGGAAAGATTATGAAATAACTGAGCATACTGCTGGTTTGTACTCTCGGAGTACAGACTGCTTCATGAGAGTGGTCAAACTCTTCTGCAAGAAAAAAAACCTTTCCAAATTAGCCTATGGCAGCAGCAAATGCAGAAGATGGACATTCTTGGAAGATAAGTTACACAATTCCAAATTGTTTTTCCAGTGAGCAGTAGCATCAGGCACAGTAGGCAGCCACAGGGAAGGTGTGACTTGCAGAGGATGGAATAAGCAGATTCCATAAAGATAGGAGCTTTTCATTTTGCTTTTTGTGGACAGCAAACTGGAAAGGTACCTACAGATACTAAACTAGAGCTGTTGGCTGGCACTGATACTGAATGCAAACCCCAGCAGTCTGAACCAAAGACGAAGCCTACAAAGATAAGTAGTTTATCAGACTACTTTAGTCTTCTCTTTAAAGATCATTCTCTAGATATCCTCAGTCTCCCATTCCCAAAAGATGATCAGATTCTGCTGTGTAACCCTCTAGCACAGTGCCCAATGGCTGGGGAGAACACTCTACCATTGGATTCCTAATTATTTCTGAGCAGAGAGCTATTAATGAAATTTAAAACTGAAACATCAAAAAAGCTGTACTAAGTAACCCTCTCCAAAATCCTGCAGTGAAGGAAATGGAATCAATGGGAAACAAAGATTAAGAAATGCCTTTGGTTCACTCTTTCATACTAAGCAACATAAGCTCTAGATCACAATTTCCAGTTGAAAATACACCACAGAACAAGATCTCCAGGTGCCTGCAAGGCAGACACAGAAAATCTGTTGAGCAAGCACCAAGAGGTGCATAGGAGTAAATTAGATTTACCACTTTTCTAGGAACTGCACCAGGTAGGAACACATTCAGGTAGGCAGGTCTAACATCAGCATGCTCTAGCTAGATAGCCTTGATCTGCTCAGGACCAGGCTTTCACCTCCTGATCAGCTGACTTAAAAAACCAAGTGCATCAGGGCACTCTGAAGTGTCTAAATAGGAGCCTTCAAGCTACCAGGCTCTTCGAGGCTATCAGGGACAGAAGCAGAGCTCCTACAGAGGGATTCCTGCAGCTGGTGTTCATGTATCCTCTGTCCTTACACCCTGGAGGCTTGAACCCCAGCAAGTGCAACACAGGACAGGCAGAGGATGCAGCTGCTGGACACCAGGAATAATCCAGCTCAGTGGTGAATTCTGATGTTAACACGCCACCAAGTTCAGACTAAATCCGAAGAGCAAAAAATTTAAAAGCTACAAAACCTCACGGTTACTGAAGCAATATTCAAAAGGACCCACCAAAACCAAAAAAAATTAGAGTTAAGCTACCAAATCAAAGCAAAGTAACATGACTTTAAAGGTTACCATACAACTCCCATGGAACAGCAACAAAAAGCTCTAATTTAATCAAGTGGTTAATATGACATGCTACTGATTATGGACAGGAAGAGAATCAAAGACAAGATTTCTTGTGTAGTCCTCCAGGTTGAGGCAAAACAAAGCAAAAAACCAAAATACGACATTATTTAGTTTTCAGCATTTAGCATACATGCAAATTACTGAAAAATATATGCCCGTTAATTTACCTGCATCCACTGCTGGACTGATTGTGTTCAGAGTTTGCAATCATCAGACTAAACGCATTTGAACTTGAACTAGAATAAGGAAAGAGAAAAAGATTAATATCTGGAAACCTAACAAACAACTTTTAGTTCATTGTAGCTTTTTATTTTCCTACTAATGATTGGCTACCTTAAAAAAAAAAAAAAACAACAAAAAACCCCCAAAACCCCAACCCCAAATTTTAAAAGCTTCTGCATGATACAACAAACGGGCACTAAAGCTGTAAACATTTGTCTAAGAAGCACAGAAGAGCCTGAGTTGGAAAGGACTCATTAGGATCACTGAGTCCCAACACCCTGGTCCTCACAAGACTGATAGGGAGGTGGTTCTTAATATACCTTTGCTCTGTACAGTAAACTATGATTTAAAAGACTAAAACAGCATGGTTGCATCCTCACACGTAAGAATCAACTGACAGGTTTTGATACACAATTATAGAAGCTGGTTTACAAGACAATAAATAAGTAAGGCAAGTTAAACACATAACGATGAGAAGAAAGATGCAAACAGCAGAGACCTTTTCTTTATGAATTATATTACACAATTTACATCACATGACAGTACAACTTAAGTAGCACACTCAGCTCCATGCTGAAGAGGCTTTATATCTTAGTTATTACTCAGAAACATTGATTCAAATGAAAAAAGTCTTTAGGGGCAAAAATAAAAGTGAAATATATTTAACAATAGCTACTACCTTTTATGACAGTCTGAAGATTCCATGAGCATTGCTGAATCTTTCCCATTTTCATCAGATTCATGACCATGAGAATCATGCCCACTTGAATAGTTTTCATTTGTGTCATTCCCACTGGAGTCATTTCCACTGGAATCATTTCCACTGGAGCCACTGCTCATTTCAATATCTTCCTGAAGAACTTCATGAGAGTGTTCAGGCTTTGCTTGAATTTCTGAATCTTCAGCAATCATCTGGCTATGGTTACTTGGAAGTCCAGAATAATCACTCATCTTGGGCTGCTCTTTTAAAGAGAATGATGGAGAAATGTTTCCACTGATCCCAGGCTGCTGCTCAGGGTTCTGCTCCTCAGTGCTAGAGGAGAACCCCCAGAAGTTGATAGAGTTCGTGGGACACTCATCAGAAACACTGCCAAGACCGAGAGCAAATCAAGCCATATTCAGAATTTTCCCTCTGTACAAACTCTGTTTGGAAGTACAGATGCACAAATCTGAGGAGGAAGCGAAGGAAGAAAAAAAATTATTTTCTTGTTTGCCTTGCTGACAAACTGGAATTTGCACTGACTGAAGAAAGTAAAAAAATTATATTCCTGGTTAATGCATTCAGCATTTGAATGGTGAAACGTTTCAGTTAAATTGAAAATCTCCCAATGTTTTATCATGAAAAAGGTATTTATTCTTAAGTAAAAACCCACACAAAAAGCAAGCTGAATAAACATGGGAAAACTCTATAGAAGTTCACATATTCTCTTGTTTTCTATTTTCCTACCTAATACTTGACAGTATTGCTGCCTAGATTTGGGTAATAGCTATTATGATTTTCAGTGAAACCATTCCACTGCCTTTCAGTTTACCTTAATAAAGAAAAAAAGCTCCATTCGGACATCTGAGCACTGCTTATTTGGTTTGGAGGTAATTTGGGTTGTTCTTCTGTTTTACACTGGGGTTTTTTAAATATATAGTTTTGGGGTTTTTTTGTTTTAAGATCAGTTGGGAGGGAACACTACTATATTCTCAATTTCTTTCTCTGCACAAAAGCCATGTAGGTAGGCAGACAGAACATACAGGAGGAACAGGGAAACTAAGCACACAAACACCTGTTTGGCACCACCAAAAACTCTAAGGCATGAATAACCTTGAGAATACTTTTATCTACTGATGACCACTAATTTGGGGGGGTATGATAAATATTGCTTGGAAAAGTAAGGTTAAAACAAAAAAACTGCATATCCCTGCTTTTAAACCAAATTCTAATGCACCAGGCTCAAAAATCAGAGTGTATACAGAGGTGAATCAAGGACAGATCAGTACCAAAGCACCATCAAAAGGGAAGTACTGGAGAGCAGTTCAACTTTATTAATTAAAAAAAAAATAATCATATTTAATCTGACTCACATCCTCATCCATTTCGGCAACTCAGAGACAATAATAGTGTAAAACTATGAACTAAGATTCTTTGTAGAGAATCTCTGTTGTTTTCAAGACAACAGAACAATGTGTGTTCCTTCCTCTTTGTTCCTTTAAAATATTCAAGATTGCAATTATTAACTAATAAATCTCTGACTGGAATAACAGTCAATAAAAAAATTCACAACCAAGTTTTGTTAATATTAACTACAGCAGCTCTGTTTTAAACACAAATAAATAAATATTTATATTTTTAAGAAAGACTCTAATGGAAAACATTCACAATAGTAATTTAAAACACACTACGATTCAACTACCCCAAAGCAACATCACATGGAAACGATTTTCTGACCCTCCTAATTTATGTTTTTCCAGACATTTTACATTTATTTTGAGTTTTTCAGAAAACACTACTTGTCTCCTCATTTGGTTAAAATAATATGCAAGACCTCTGCTTTCATTTAGAAGTATAGTTTAAGGACATTCACTTAAGCTAGCAGTAATGGTATAAAAACGTAATTTTTTTTTCCTTACAAGTTTATTCATTAGTACCTTGTTATGGGTGATAATAGAAAAACACCTTTCAGTAGAGTAAAATATACTGACATTTCCCTTCTGTATGTATCTTCGATCCAGATAAAGCAGACCTCCTGTTGTGCTGCTGCACTGAACAGTCCTACACAGGCACTGAATTACCCCTCAGCAGCTCTGACAGTTTTTTTTCTGGACTAAGGTTAACCACTTCTGTCTTGAAAATTACATAACCGGACCATGCCATAAAAGAGTATTTACTCTGAGACGAAACTGTGGGATTATGTCACAATGGCACATTCTCCGGTGGCCAATGATTAACCGGGTCAGACAGTCCATCCCTAGCTCAGTCTCGGTGGCAGAGCGAGCGGACGCTGCCCGCTGCCCTCTCAGGACACCCGCGGGCGCAGTGCCCGGCGTGCCCGTGCCAGGCTGCGGGGCACGGGCTGCGCCCGGCCGGGCTGACAGGGACCACAGGCACGGAGCAGAGCCAGGACGGGACGTGGCACAGGGAATACCCGCGGACAGCCCGTGCTGCCAGACGCAGCTCCTGCCGCTGCAGGGTGAGCAGCGCCCTGTAAACGCACCCATCCACTTGTGCCCAGGCGATGCTCTCAGCACTGCTGCCAGCGCTGCGTCCATCACAGCGCGCCGGCTTCAGTAACTCTCAAAAGCCACGTCCTGTGGATGCTGAAATGCGGTTAGCAGGGAAATTTTCTCTTCTTGCATTCATTCTGTGAGAACTTTTCCTTTGCTGAGTAATCTATGTAAGCAGTAGATAGGGTTTTTGTAAATAGCATTCATATCTGGTATCTTCTGACCTCGTGTACATTATATTAGGAAAAAACATTTCTAAGTGAGTGTCTGAGACTTTGACCAATCACTCTAGGAGAAGTGTGAGCACTGTTCAATTGCTTTATGGAACTAGAATATATAAATGATATTGTAAATTTAATAAATAATTCATTCCTCGCTCTGACTCCTGCCTCGCTGCATCTCTGAACCCCTGCTTAAAACCCCACAATGTCCCACGTGTCACTCGCTCTATTATTTCTCAGAGGACACTGAGGTTGTAAAGCTTTATGGAGAATTCAGTGAGTAAAGGTAATTAACCCCATCACGATTAAAATGAAGCTTTCGGAAAAAAAGCACTCACAGCATCACCGTAAAGGAGGTCTGAGGTAATCTAACGGCATGATCTAAAATTTCTCATCCTATATTCTGTGCCCAAGGCTGGAGTTTCTTCCTGTTTTCCTGACAAAATGCTGCTTAGAAAGAGCTTTAGATACGTGACAAAAAATACTGCCGCAATCAAAACACTACTATCTGCTAGGAAATTATATGTTTTCTTTAGAGAAAGGGGAAAAGAGCTCTCACAAAATTTAAAAAAAAAAACCAAAAAACCAACAACTTTGGGCTGCTGTATTTAATCCTATAAAGAAAACTATGTAAATCACTACTGATAGGTTTATAAGCATGAACTACCAGAAGACAGACTCTCAGCATAGCCCTAAATTCTCTGAAGATAATTAGCCCAATATCACAGTAATACAGTATTAGTAAAATTGTCTATTGTAGAAAGAGCAACGACTGTGCTACAGCTTTCCTACTCTGATGTGAATATTTTGTGTTTTAGTCTTTAGGCACGAGAAACCTCTTCTCCTGAATTCTGAAGCCAGAGAAGATTACCTGTGCTGTAGTATTTCCAGCCATGAGAGTTGTTCACAAATATTTTTTTGACACAACCTTTCCTTGGAAAATTATTTTCCCAAAGTCTTTTTTGTAATCTTCAGAAGTTTAAGGGGCAATGAAAATGTGCCATAGCTAGCCTGAAATTCTGTTTGAAATTCTGAGTTGTTAAACCACTGGTGAGCAATTTTTTCCACCTCCAAATATCATCTATTGTCTTGTCTCCTCCTTCTTTCCCTGACACCCAGGCTAGCTTCTGCCAGGTATTTGTGGGAAACTTCAGCAGTGTTCCCTTAGGTGGGAGAGAATTGTTCCCAAAATAAATACATAAATAAATCTATATCCTATCCAGTAACTTTTGAGGAATTTCCCGTAACTCCTGGAACAAGAGTTGATTGATTCAATGACAGTCAAGCTTTCAGGGTTTTAAAAAACATTTTTATTTTAAGCAATGAGAACAAATTAAGAGAATCATCAGCAGAAAATAAATAGATACTGACCCTTAGGAGATACTGTGTGCATTTTTTCCCTCTTGATACCTGGCAGAAATTTGTGTCAGGGAGCAATTCAGTCCTGTTACTTCTGGTTCTAACTAACAACGTGCCAGAGCTTCTGCAGCTTTGCCCACACCTAATAACTACATTATAGTGACTCCAATTTGGATCCCAAGGACAATCATACCAGAAAAAAAAAAAAAGAGAGTATTTGAGTAATGGAGAAAATACAAGTTTGTCATCTTTAAAGGTATGTTTCAAAAAGAACTGGCTCAGCTTGAGCTGGAATGGTTTTCTTAGGCAAGGCTGGAAGATTAACGTCACTGAAAGTCAGTCTTGCACAAAATTTCTTCTGTTTCAACATCTCAAAAGCCTCAGTGCCAGACGCACATACCAGAGTAAGGAATACAGGAAGAGTAAAGAGGAAGGAACAAGAAAAATATTATGATAAACTTGCAAGAGTTTCTGAAGAAAAAGAAAGAGAAGCGTTTCTAAAACAAGACTTTACTACTTTGGGGGAATCTTGGTGCTTTTTATATTTCTTATGTGATGTTAATATATGCCTAACTTTGGAATAACTGTGCAAAAAGCTCAGACTGGCAATAACCCTCCACCATGCTCTGCAATTTAGATAAGAAGTGATGCAGCTGGCTAGACTTCGCTCTCAGCAGAGAAAGCCCTTTAAGTGGAACATCTGCATGCAGACACCAGCACTGTGCAAACGCTTCAGGAGCGCAGACGGTCGGACAGCACAAAGAGATTAATTATCTTTGAAACTAATCTCAGGGAAAATGACATAATAAATTGCACGTATTCATCCCACTCTAATGCTTGAATAAACTCCCAATCACTAACCAAGCAACACTGGAAGGCAAAAGCTTGCACGTTTTCCCAGTCTGAGGTTCTCTCCTGTTACCAGTTTGAGGAAAATAATTACATCCCATACCAAGTTCAGTAAGCATCTGAACATGGAAACACAAAGGGCTCTTTTAGGTTTGATCTTGAAAGCAGCCAGGTTTTCCTTTCTTTTCTGCTCCATCTTTCTGAACTTTTAAGGGATGCTGGCTATTTTGACTCTATAAATAAAAACTTTTAAAATATTAAACTGGCACCAGTTAAGCTTGATTTTAAGGCAACTTGGCTCACAAAAACCCATTCTATTCACTCTGGCAAAGACTAGAGAGCTCTAAGATGCTGATGCAGTGTGTGAAAGATATCATAATTCCACTGAGCACTAAGGACAAACGTAGGCATTGATATGCCAGGTTAGATATGCAGCAAATGTCTTCTGGTTATTCATTACCTACAGTTGCTCCTTTACCGTGCAGTAAGACAAAGGAAACAGCCTGAATTTTAACATCACCAAAAAACCACACCAAAAAGCTGAAAGAAGTAATTGAGCTTCTGCGTTTGAAAAACACCCTTAAGAAGGGTTGTAGAGCACCAAGGAGGCAGATTTCTTCTGAAACCATAACTTTAAACCAAAAATCTTATTTCAGCAGAGATCTGGCTATATTCAGAGAACAGATTTTTCCAGATTTCTTTTCACACAAAAACGATTATGTTTAGTACTGGCACTTAAAGGATGAGAAACTAACAATTCAGTCAAAATTATCCAATTCAAGAACTGAGTAAGAGGCAAACATCTCATGATCTGAGTTTAAATTTGCAACTACTGTCAACTTACCAATATTCCCAACACTACCAATATTCCCAACAAAGCAAGAGCCACCCTACAGTTTATAACTACAGACATGCAAATATTCAGGCACTCTTAACTGTACTAGCACCTATGGGAGACATTCCTAATGGGCAGGATTAAATTTTACTGAAGATCTTGTCAACAGGAAGGGCTTTCACATGTCTTCTGGATCTTTGCTTTGCAAAATTATAAAAGTTTTCTTATTTAGATGGCTAATAACTAGCAAGGGTTTAGTCATATCATGCAATTTTAGAGATAATTGAAAATTAACATCTACAATGAATGCATTCTCCCTGTGCAATTAGGCAATAATTAAATGCTTGGTAGTCAAAAAACATTAAGAAAAAATGTTGGAAAACAAACAATAATCCAAGAAGTGACTTCAACTGTGCAACTTCACCAACATTGAGAGCTTCATGTTTTCCTGGCAAGAACAATCAACAAAATACCTTCACTAGTACATTTTCTGGGAAGGGGGAAAGAAGAAGATGGCAACATTCTCAGACTACAAGAAACAATAAAAAGGATGCTCAACAATTTCTTGCAAGATCTTTTTACTAAAAAAAAAACCCCAACTTTTTTACTAGATTACTTATCTCACTTCAAGTAACCAATAACAAGTTTTGCTCATTTTCTAAACAAGCAATGAGATATCAATGTCAATAAAATTATCAACATCTAGTATACCACAAATGGTCCCATAAAATCTGAATTTCGCAGTATTCATTTCACAATTTTTTGATAAGGATTTGCCTTTCAGTTCAAGAAAATCCTGAACTCAAGACTCTTACTTAAGTAAGAGTTACTAATAGCTTTATAAGGGTCATCCTCCTTAACCACTGCTTTCGGCTGCCACTTTACAAAGGGAACTGATCAAGACACAGCCTTGCTTCCAGAGCCATCCAAGTGCCACCCTGAATTTAGAGCAGCACCTACGCAGGACGAAGTCGGCGTCAGATCAGGGCCCTGGCATCCACAGTGAGGATGCTTCCAACCAGATTGTTTCCTCACTGAAGAAACTCAAACCTGAATTTAAGAGTAAGTATGGTTTCAGGCTAAAAACATTTTAGCTTCAAATAAGGTAACTCCCAGTTTATACCCAGAATATTGCTCTGAATGAGCACATATATATGACTGAAATCTCAGTTTAAAGACAGCACAAACACAGAACAATCTATTTTCTGCATAAGCTCTAGAGGGGCAGGATCTTTCTACTAGCATGAATCATAATAATTATGTGTGTTTCTTACCTGTTTTTTCTACGAAAAGGTGGTAAAAGTGTTTATCAAGCTCCCTCCCAGCTAGCATCAAAAGCATGAAGTGCCTAGGTCCAGAGTCTCCCACATGCATTTAATTCTTGTCTCATCCTCTTCTACTGGAAATCTTTGACCATTACAGAGTCCGGACACCTCTATAACTATAAAATATAAAAGAAATACCTGGGCCCCCCAACAGTGTCCTCTTCAAACAGATACCAGAGAGATGCTCACAGTTATGTCACGCCTATGCAGATAAAGGTTGGTTAAACATGAAACTGTCATACAGCAGAGGAATAAGACACAAATTTGCATTTTAAACACTTTTGCTCTGAAATAAGGTCTTAAAGAATTTTAAAGTAATAGCATCTTCTGCACTAGATAAAATAACCCTTAGGATTCACAATCAGAGTGGTATCACACCATGGACAGTCAGCATGGGCTGACACAGCCACTGAGAACACGGGGCTGGCCTCCCCAGCAGGGCACAGAGCTAAAGGCCTGATGTGGTCAGCAGGAGCTCCAAGTGCCTATCAAGTTTGGGTACAATATCACTTTATGACTCCAGATCACTGTAGGATTGGTAAGAGCATCAAAGATTTTACCAGGCAGTTACAAAATTTCAATTCACATAATGATTGAGATCAAAAGAGACTTCTGGAGGTACCTTGTCCAACTCCCTGTTCAGGCAGAGTCACCTAGAGCAGGCTGCTCAGGACCACCAACAGATGACTTTTGGGTATCTCCAAAAATGGGTATTCCATAGTCTCTCTGGGCAATCTGTTCCAGGGCTCACTCACTCTCACAGTAAAAAAGTGTTTCTTTATGGTCAGAAGTCTGTACTAACAAAGTCTATTAACACTATTATTTCTCCCTAATAAAAACAGTTTCTCAAGAGAGACACTGGGAGTTTTGATGAAAAACAAAAAAACTGAACGTTCTAGCAAGTCTAGGAAACTAGGTCTGTTGGTGCATGCCACTGCCATGTAGCACAAACAGAGAGTAGAATAAAAATCAGAAGATCAGAAGACCAACATTTGTGTGGCAGACAATTACATCATTTTAAGTGCTTCATCTGAATATGCAGAAGAAATGTTTGAAAGAGTGTTCAAATCCCAAGCTAACCACTCTGGAAGACAGCCCATGCTAACATGCCTTAATTTAACATGCTGCACGTCTACCAGCTGTTAAAAGTACATTTGTGTTGGCCAGGCCAGAGGAAGAATTTATTCACAACATTCCGTCCTGCGTAGCATCGTGAAGCCAATACAAGTTCTAAAATGCTCATATTATGATATAAATCTGTATGCATTGGTTCTTTAAAAAGTTTTGCTCCCGTTTTAATCACAAACTGATAACACAGGATTTAAACTATAGGCTTTGTCTCTGACCACAAGAAGTGTTAGAAATTGCTGTACTCAGAACTACTTGCAGATTTCACAGTTTTTAGCCTGGACATTGAAAATGTGGACTATCTTTCAGCACCAGTTAAATCCTTGCTTAAAGACAGCTCTTGCAATTCCTTTATACTAACTCAACTCCCTGCAAAATTTTCAATTACAAAAAGTAAATGAGGTTTTAAAAAGTCTAGGTTTGAAGATATATTCACAGTAGCAGCATGTACCATTTTAATTGTGTATCATATTGGTTTCATGTATTTAACACATTTAGGAAGACATTAAAACATTAAGAAAGAATAGTCCCTGTAAGCTACTAAAAATTCTCATGATAAGCCTTTCTACAATTTAATGGTAAGCAAGACAAATCTACACCAGAAGGATTTTCATCTGAAACAAAATGCCTGGTTTGAATGACTTGTATTTAAACAGTCTGAACAGAATTAGAGGCAGCCAATTCTACTTGTTTTCTATTATTTTTCAGAGGAAATGTACAGGTGATTGAGTATGCCCAAGTCCCAAAACACAAAGAGTTCATCTAGAGATGGCATCTCCAATAAGGTCCCTTCCCCAGAAGGAAGGCTAATTTGTTCAGTTTACAAAGAAGACAGAACTTGGGACATTTCCTCATTTCCTTCCATACTGATATATATCTATTCTAAGCACAGAAGACTTCAAACATTATAAAGGAGTGAAGAACGTGCTGTAGGAACACACCTGTGATACAGGATGCAAACCAAGGTGAACCAGGTTCACTTTCTGCAGATAACTGAAGTCACACCTGCAGCATTGAAAAGAGAAGGTCAGCTTTCAGAATCTATTCAGATCACATTTTCCAGCCACAGAAGAACAGGTTCGTTTGGGTTTTTTTCTCACTCACTTAGACTAAACAGACATTGTAGTGTTAATCCTCAAAATCCTCGTTACAATTCCATCTGTATTGCAATACTGCAGTACTATCCAGATCAGCTATCTTTCCTGTCTAGGGCCCACACTGTCGCATCATCAGATCACATTTAATGAAAGCACATTATATATTTTCTTTGCATCACAGATTATATTCCTCCACCATTCTCCTTTAATTATGTTTCCTTTTTTTGCTCCAATAACCATCAACTTTTCTTCATTTTCAAAGCAGAGCACAACTGACCAAAAAACACTGTTGGAAGCTACGACCTGCTTTCTTAAATTCAAGTTTAGGAGCATAGTATATTCCCTTTTCTTCGTGAACTATCATCCTGATTATCTGAGTAACAGTAGGTACTTGGTTTTCTGGACCTCAACATTTTCCTCATAATTGAAAGTTCCTTAACACCTGCAAGAGCAATCAAAAAAATGGAGGCTATTAATAAATATCTGCACAGCAAACAATGCAGATGCAGCACTTGATAGTGACACTACACTAAATTCCAGCTTCATAAAGATTTAGAGAAGCCACAGCATTTCCATGTACTTCATGATTTGTGCAACAGGTCTTTAAAAATGTAAAGAAGATCTCTATTTTTGGGCATTATGACACTGCATCTCAAAGGAAGTACATAAAAGAGTAATAACAAAATCAGAGACACCTCCCACCCTCCCAAGTTCAGACTCAGTAAGAAAGAACTGATATTACAAATCACTTTCTCAGGTACAGCATAAAACACTCACCTTAATGAATGTACTAATCACGATCTTTCCAAATCCAAAAGCGTCGTCAATATATTCCTATTAAAAAAAAAAGAATATAAAGTTTTATAAGATAAAAAATTATTATAACAGACAAATCAAGTCCATTTCATAACGCAATACAAGTCCAAAATATGTCTTCCACAGAAGAAGAGCAATTGTAAAGACAACAAATACAAGATGAGAGGAAATGCAAGGAATTTTACTGATACACGTATTTATCATTGTAACCTAACTTCTAAATTGGTTCATTGAGCAATGAACAGATTAACTATCCACTGAAATCTGTTCCCTTCATAAACATAAGAACCTCCCTCAAATTCTCATTTCTGACAGACCAGAAATAAAGCTTATTTTGCCCTTTCAGGTAATTATTCCTTGTGCTGTTAAACCCACCACCTGTGCTCAAGACTCCATAGTGGATCTGAACTAATGATCCCAAGGGCAAACAGAAACTGTCTCTCAAATTCATTCCTTCACCTTGGATAAGAGACTTGGCCCAAAGCCAAGTTTAATTGCCAAGAGGTTGGGTATTTACCATAAAAATAAAAGCAGCCTGTGCTGAGACATCTAGTAAAGACACTAAACACCATCTCCTTCACATGCCCCATGCTAATTTCTAGACACCCTTCCTTCCAGCTTCCCGTCTTAAAAGAGGTGCCTTCTTGAATGTTACATGAAATTACTTGTATGCAGTGTGAACATAAAAAACCACCTCGTTTTCTTTGTAACCAGAAAATGCTATTCTCTTCCTGAGTGGAACTGGAGAGACAAGCACAATATCAATAGTCAGAACTCTAATATTTGCATGTCAACTCTTGTCCCTTTTGACAAAAATGACAAAAGTTACACATTTGAGGTTGCCAAGTGTTGCCACAGAAAGGAGGGCAAAATTATCATGTCCCATCATGCAGTCATATATTTCACCTTTATTATAGATGAAATGAGATTTAAAAGTATCTCAATACCATATATCAACTTTAGTATTTGTTGATATCCCCATTAAGCAGTATATTTGCATATCTACTCCTCCTCTCCTTTAAGAAAAAGGACAGATTTTCACCACATTTGCTGTAGTTCCAGGCTAATGCTGCTCTTTAGACATTGCTGTAGTTCACACCCTGTTCAAAATTTCAGTCAGAATGGAAGTCCCCTTCTGGAAGACGCTGTGCCAAATAAGTTCTTGTCCCCATCGTATCAATAATACACTCCAAAAAGCGCAGCAACCTAACAAACACGATGTACTTGTCCTAGGAGTTGGATGTATTAGTACTGAAATAAGAGCTCAAGTCACAGAAGAACCCATGGCATAGATGTAATTGAAATCAAGTAAGTGCTTTATACACGGAAGATCTTTGTACAATTAAAGAAACTAAGTAGAAGTATTAAAGTACATGTAATAAGGTCAAGCACAAAAACTGTACCAAGATACAAAAGCTGCAGAGAATAAGGAGGATAGGAAGTGAAATCAAGAAAAAAGGCAAGTACTGGACATCCTCACCACTTCATCTTGTCTCCCTAAGCTTCAATTACAATAAATTGCAGGTGTCATTTAACAGTGAAGTGCCTCTGTTTCAGGACAGGATGTTAGAAAGGCAATGTAGCTTTGGTTCTACTTAAAAAGTCAGTTCCACTTTAAAGGATGCCATACATACAAGGAAATCTCTGCCCATCTCTAACTATTCTACCTACAAGAAAAACCGAACATTAGGAATTACCATGGTATGCTCAAAAGCAGGTGGAAGCAAAACTGAAGTCTTTCCCAGACATTTTGGCATACAGATGAGGTTTCTTTCCCAGCATCACATCCTGTCAGGATCAACACTGGTACTGCTTGTCCTGAACTTCTGCAGCCTGCTTACACCATCTGCAGAATCTCCTCATCCTCTTGCCCCAAGAAATGCTTTCTGTGTATTTCACTCCACTCATGTAAACAGCATGTTGAGTAACTACCCCTTCAGCATTCTCAATAAAATTTTCCTTCCTATTGGGAGAAAATGAAGGAAAAATTAAAACCATGTTTCACGATTATATATGTTGAGGAAGGTAAATTTAGCCTCACTTCTGATTGTGTTCTACAAGCAAAGTTGTCTAAATCAGACTACCAAAAAACATCAGAGAAATCAGAAGGCTTCTCTAGGACTACCACACACTACTTCAGCAGCAGTTCACCAGTAGCCAAGAACATCTGTACAAAAACCTGACTTTACAACAGCTTTCACACACATAAATTCTCCTAACCTCCCTTACATGTGTGGATAAGCAGGAAAAACATGCACTTCAGAACCACTGCCTGTGCAACCTGCATGAAACTCAGCGTACTGCTGCTGTCCCTGAGCAGCTCCCCGAGAGGGACAGAGGAGCAAGAAAGAGGATTCCGTACTGGGGCAAGCCCAGCGCAGGCGTTCAGCCAAAGACCCCGCGGACACTTGGAGGTAACCCCGGAAAGAGGAGCAGAGGCCCGGCAGGCCGGGCTGGCCGTGTCCCGGCGCTGCCGGCAGGCTGCAGAGTGCCTGGTGATGCGCTGAGCCACTCAGCGCAGACACCCAGGCATGTGCGGTCCCATGCGTTCGGGTGCCTGCCTACTACACACGGCTGCTGCCTCCCAGCAGCATCAACAGAACGGGCTCCAAGAGCCGCTTCAAAGCTCTCCACTCGCCTTGCGGACATACTCAAAGCACCTGCCCCTTCCTCATTCTGCTCTTCTCTGCCACGCTATTTCACAAAAGCGGCCTGGGGCTGCAAGAAATTCAGCAACGGATAGCAAAACCATCGCCCTCCGAAGCGTGGTTTTGACCGCTACCTTCTCTCTTCCCATGTCCTTTAAACATACTTTACAGAAAGTATGCTGCCTGGAACTAAAAAGAAACACCCTCACCCCCTGGCAAACAAAGCCCTGTCAGAAGGCAGGGTTGTTTTTCGCTAACCAACAACATCCAGCCTGACCCCCACAGCAGCGGTGGAGTTTAAGGCAGCAGTTAAAGCAGGAAAGCGGACAGACACTTTTTCCACAGGACACAAAGCAGCAGCAGCATTACTTTCAAGACCAACACTTTCTGCATCCAACCTCATCCATAACCAAAAGAACAAGTAAAAGCCCTTTTAAGTAATACAACAATATCACAAAGAATAATACAGATATTAATTGACTCCTTTGCTGTTCAGTGCTTGACAAGCTAAGTTAACATAATGAATATTTAAGCAGTTTAAAACTTGCACTACAGGGACATAACTGAATGTGGAAAGTATGAATGCAGTAAGACAATCCAGCTAAAAAATCTCTACAATCCACCATCCTCATAGAGGAATTCTAGGCCATGCAATCAAAACTGGAGACAGAAATTCCTTTTCAGAAACACCTGATTATCTAGTAATTACGATGTGGTAATGTTATGAGTATAATACAGTGTCTACAGGACATTCATGCCAGCTATTACACAAGGCCTTGCTAAGAACATGACGTTCCTTTTAACATAGGCCAACCATAGCAACCCTATGGAAAACACTACAGTTGATCTAGACTAGTGATAATTTACTTGTTCTACTGGCTACTGGTAATCTTCTTGCTTTTAAACCACAACAAATACACCTCATCCCATAGTAACTTGCTCATTTCCTTATGTAACAAAAGATTTTCTGCAGTAAAGCATATTCTAATACTGTAAAGATGTTAGAGAAATAAGGGTGTGGCAAGAACCCAGGAAAAAGAGAACTGTTTATCAGTCTGTATCTAAGCCAAACACTTCCTGGTCATAATAAACGTCTGAAGTAGAAGAAACATCCAGAACTCTACTGCCAATCACTTTCGCCACTTCACTCTACTCTCATACTTTGAGATTAAACTCCATCAACACCTCAGTTTACTAAAAAAGCTTATTACTGTATGAATGCATTGTTCAGGGAGAGGCTCAAGTAAGTTTATCAAGTAAACTGTGTACATACTTTAATCTTATGACTGGAAGAAGAAAAAGTGAGGAAGGTATTATGCCAAGAATATGCTGTCTCTTTAATGCCTCTCTGTGGAAATCCGAAATGAGTAAGAGTAAACTGTAAAAATGAAAATTACTTTGATTTTCACAGACAGAATTTGTTTGCTAAAACAAATATAGGAAGTCTATAACAAGGCACATCAACAGACAAACAAAAATTCCAGTAAAATCATGCAGTCTTTGAATTATAAGTGAAACCAAAAATCTTGCCAAATCTGAAGAAGTGAACAAAAGCCAAAAACCTGCTTTCCATGCCTTTGCCTTCTGAACTGCATCAAGCCAAACCACTTCTTCACAGGACAGGCCACGCTCTTTCATTGCAGTGTTTGACATTTATGACACTCAACTAAAATATTTTCCTTCTGCCTTGAAATAAACACTTGAAATGGCCAAAACCTCACCAAAACCTGAAGGGTATTCCTTTTTTTTCCTTCTACTCTAAGCCAAAGGCTGTCTCTTTTCCTCTCTGTGTTACTAGTGAGGTAAGCAACCTCCAGAGTCCAGAATCAGGACTCCACACCTCAGGACAGTGTCATCATCACAAGACTAACATCTGGCCTTGCATGGAGCGAGGACACAGTCCAGCTCTCCAGTGAAACTTCCTCACTTTGCAGAAATAATGCAAGTTTCAGAGACAAAGGCAAAACAGAAAGATCACAAAAGCACTCAAACATGTACCAGCATAAGCAAGAAGGAACTTGATGTTACAGTGCAACAATGTGGGCACTCTCCCTAATAACAATCAAACTGTGGCTGAAACAATACTGGCAACTTGGAAGGGTTTCTCACCACACTAATCAGGTTTTTACTTTACTTTTGACTTGACAGATACTCTTACCACTAGAATCATTACAGAATTTCGACTTTTTTCCCTTTACTTGTGTTAGCTATTCAATCTCAGATGTCCAAGACAACAAATCTCAGAGTCTTACATTTGGAAAAGAAAGATGAGAGCTTACACGAAAGATGGAGAGAGACTTCTTATCAGGGCATGTAGTGGCAGGATGAGAGGCAATGGTTTGAAACTGCAAGAGGGTAGATTTAGACTGGACATAGCAATGAAACAGTTGGACTTAAGGATCTTAGAGGTCTTTTCCATACTTAGTAATTCTGTTTCTTTGATCGGAATCAATGCACTGTCTCAGCCAAGTTACTTTTTCACTGGAATACACTTGCAAAGCACTGTAGTTTCCAGTTACCTGAGACCTCATACCGACCTCCGGGGGGCCCTTTTTAAGCTCCTATGGTACACAGAGAAGTGCTGTCCCTTATCCTACCCTATTACAAAAAGTCAAATGTGAAGCGTCAGCCTGACTGTTACCATGCTGCTCATATATTTGCATGAAACTGTACTTACATAAAGTGTTTTGTAATCACGCGTGTAATAGTATGCACCTAATGTGAACAGCAGCACAACCACACCGTCTCAAGGAACAGAGTGTCCTTACAACTATAGGCGACACAAAAAAACAAACGGACAGCACCTGTTGCCTACTCTACCTGTAGCTCACGCATCTCAGCGGCACTGAGATTCTGTTACTCACTGCCACACAGTTAGTTCCTCCCGTGAAGCTTCCCGCCCGGCCGGTGGGATCCAGCCCTGTCCCCGCGCGGGGCGGGCGCGGAGCGGGGCCCGTGGAGCCGCTCATAGCCTCGGGGCACGCGTGTTCTCCGCCGGCGGCCCCGGCTCCCTGTCCGCCCGCTCCGCACCCCGGCGCTGCCCCCTCGCACAGACGTGGCCGCAGCCCGCGGCCAGCAGGGACGCCAGAGCGGAGCCCCGCCGGGGGACCGGGTCCGGCCCCGCC
>VWPU01009447.1:0-33745 GCA_013398955.1 Callaeas wilsoni
GGGCGGCCGCCAGGGGCGGGTCCCCTCGCCGGTGCGGGGCGGGATGCGGTGGGGTCCGGGGCGCGGCGGTGCGGGGCCGGCGGGGGGCTCCTGCCGCCGCTCGAGCGTCTGCAGCCGGAGAGAGCCGCGCGTTTCTGACTGAAATCCTGTCACGACAGCGTGAGAGGAAGGAGCGTAGGCTGGGATCAGTTCAGGCCAAATCTTGGGAGGATAATTATGTGCCTAAACTTGAAGTGCTTTGATGGGGATTTTTTAAGGTTTAGAGGTTTTTTTCCTTTTCAGGGTCACTTAAATCGGGTGAAACATGCCCCAGGCTCAGTGAGTGGACCAGCGGTGCATTCTCTGATGGAGAGGGGACGGGAACCCAGCCCAAGAGCTCATGAACCAAAGCAGAGTAGCTCAGCAAAGCGGGATCAGTCTGCCCTTTCCCATCAGGTGAAAAAGGCATTTACTGTTGCAGTAAATAAATAAAGCCTTTCTTAACTGCCACCAACGGGGAGGGTGCTCTTGCTGGCTTTCAGGTACATGCAATATCCAAATTGCTAAAGTAGACATGTAAAACAACGAAGGAAGAGCAAGCGCCTGCCTTCTCTTATCTTTAATGGGTGGATCCCTTCATACCTTGTCTTTAATGGCATCCACAGTGTCTCCAAACACAATTTAGCCATTTCTGAAGATCTGGTTTAGATTTACCATCAAAAGTTCTTCCACTTCTTTGGAGCACGTCAGCTGGCACAATACAGCAGGTTTGCAAGCAGAACATTTTCAT
Source organism: Callaeas wilsoni (assembly GCA_013398955.1). NCBI lineage: Eukaryota > Metazoa > Chordata > Aves > Passeriformes > Callaeidae > Callaeas > Callaeas wilsoni. Next base: position 770 of record VWPU01009447.1, read on the forward strand.
GAGAAAATACCACAGAACCATCAGAAGTCCCATTTAAAGATATCTTGAAAACCATGGATGAAAGTTATGTATTTGAAACATCCTTAAAAAACTGAAACGGAATTTCATCTCACAGCATTTTTTTCATTCCTTTTATGGATTAAAGGGATTCAGTAACAACACTGTTTAGAAATTTGCCAGTGGTCGCCTGTGACAGTCGGACTTCATGGCACAAGAGATCATAATTCCATCAAAGCCAAGTCCTGCGGAAGCTTTCTTTGTAACTGTTTCCAATATATTTTTGTTTAAAAGTACAATGTATTATTTGTAACATAATATGTGTTTTTATCCTGAGAAAAGAGTGTTGATTTCAATCAAGAGCCAAGGCCAGTAATTAATAAACCAATCAGGAATAAACTGATGGATCTAACCTTTCGTAATTGAGCTGCTCCAGACTGTACGTGTGGTCTGATATTTTAATTAAGAAGGACAGAAAATGGCAAATAGAAATGAGCTTTATGTCATACATGGATGCAGTAAACCTATTTATTGTAATTATCTGACCTTTTAATTTTTTTGCATGTGAAATCTTGCAGAGCATATACTTGTGGAAGTAAATGGGTTATTCATAAACATACATTTTGAAAAGAGCAGTAAATGAGGTACAGGAGTCATCTTTGGAAATATTTATTTCTTTACTTTGCCATGGTTACTTTAATATCTGGATATATATTACCTCAGTTAAGAGTCAACACAGAAAACACCTGATGCTTCTAAGAAAATGAAAATAAAACATTTCTTTCTGGAGCACTTACATGTATACACCTCCACAAATATATATGCATACCTATGAAAAATATAAATTGTAGCTATCATAAAAGATCAAAACAGAGACAACCCTTAAATCTCAGTTCAGCACCGCATTACAAGGTAAATATTCTCCTGTTTCACACTCTCATCTTCATTTATATTCCAGCTATTTATTTGGAGCTCTTCAATGAGCACACAGGCAAAGTACTTGTTTCTGATTTTGCAAGGAAAGAGCTCCTCAGCCAAAGACTTCCCAGACCACACAGTGTTTCCTGATACTGACTTTGAAACATGCATTGCCCCTAGCCATATTGTGAGCCATTAATCACTGCTAGTGGCTGTCAAATTACAAAAGTTTCTGACATACAGCGAAGGCAAAAAAATCTATAAAGATGCATTTAGGACATTTCTGTCTTACGGAGTTCTTCTTACATAATACCATGAGAATACCTTAAGTATCCTCAGATGGTTAAGCCATGGAGAGTGATGGAAAGCTATACCTCACTCAGCACATCTCTGATTTGCACTCAGAGATTTGTCTGAGTAATCATTAAAAATCTTCCTTATCTCGATCTCGTTACAAACTCATTACAGCTCTCTGTGGTATGAGGACCTCACAGCAGGGAGCTGTTTCTTTGTCATTTATGAATGAGACTACTGCAAACCGTGAAGCAAGATGCAAAAATAATATGGATGTGCCTGACTGTTCTCTCCCTGGTTTAAGCCCCTGTGAACACAGCAGGAACACCAGTCTGTCTATTAGCTCCTCATCCACTTCTATGGTCTTGGTCCTAACCTTCAAATATACTAATGGACTTGATCTGAGCTGCTTGAGAAATTACAGTCCAGCACCCAGCTGTGCTCCTTTGAAACAATGCACAGCACAGAGGCCAGGATGGAGGGTGGGGGAGCTGAGGGTGGAGGGTGTGGGAGCTGAGGATGCAGCACTATCCGCTCAAGGGATCTGGAATGAGCAAACCAGATAAACACAGAGCATAGGATACATATTTTATATATATAAAATATATTTTTGCCTTTATGAAAAACTGTTGCTTTCAGAAACTGTTATTTTAACACTTCCTTTTCCCCAAATGAACAAAATTACATCCACACATTGAGACACACATGGATTTCTATTACTAGAAATAAAAGGCTCAGAGGTTCTGCAGCACTCTTAGGAAATGCAGTAATTCCTGCTCTCTGATGTTCAGCAGCTCATTTTAGCAGCCACAGTCTCAGATTTAGCACCTCATCTTTCACTCTTCCGTCTTCAAAATCTCACCAATGCTCCTGCTTCCTCCATGGTATTCCCAAGCCATTTCCAGAAGGGATTGCTGCTCTGTCTCTGTGGCTCACACCTGTAACCCAGGAATGCAACAGGAAAAAATAGTCAGAAAGCTGAACCATGAGATGAATTGCAGACCAAGTAGAAAGTCAGTAAGAAATGGAAAGTAAATTCTGTTCAGGTTGATTTAAAAAGGGTTTGTATTTTCTCCTCTCATCTTTAACCAGAGGTTTTTTCTTTTAAACATATTTGATGATGGGTACACAAGGCACTTCAAGCTTGACAACAGTTCCTAGCACAAGTTTTTACATGAGCTGGCTTTGTAGGCTGTGTCCCACTGCACCCACAAACAGATCATGACGATGCATTTGTAAACCCTGTGGAGAAAGGAATTTTACAAAAGATTGTGAGGGTTCTTGCTCTCCTTGAGCAGATTAAATTTTGGAATGCTAATTATCCCTCTTTGGATTTGGTGCTTGTAAACAGAATTTCTCTTTACTTTGCATATTTGTTGAAAAATATGATTGCAATACAGTCTGATCCCCATTTCACACAGAGTCATCACAAGAGGATAGATGGTGGTGCTGCATTTGTACAAGTAGTACTGAGATGCTGATTTTCAAAGCATTGTTCTGCAAATATTATCACAGCTCAAAGCACAAACAGGATCAGGAATTTTTTTACTTAAGGATGGCTTTTTGCTTTGTGAGGACCTCTACAAAGGGATCATAAAAATTCAGTCACTAGGTAAATCATAACAGAGTACATCTGGTGGCCAGCAGACAGCCCTCAAAAACAAACAACATCCAATTGTGAAAACAGATTGTGAAAATAGATTTAATAGATTCATGAGTTCAGGATGTCCTTACATTAGCAGGTCTCAGAGCACTTGATTTTATGTGAAATGACCTTTTGTGCTAGATAATGAAAGAATTTGAAGGTAGTTAAAGAAATTTCCAGTGGCTAATTTACAGAACGGCATCAGAGATGAGAAGGGACTGCTGATGAGTCCTTTCAACTCCCAAGGAATTACCACAACTGGATAAACCTAAAGGACAAGTATTTATAAAGCTTGTAGTCCCTGAAGTGAGAGGCTAAAATCCCCATAAATCCACCAACAAGGTGATACACCTTCAGCCAAAGTAGTTCATAGTTTTAAGATTTAAATATTACTGCTACATTATTGTTGTTTAACATCAACATGTTACTGAGTGCCTGTTAGAGCAAAAGCCATTACATTAATTATAGTAGAGAACTCTCATTCATAGATTATTTTTAATAATACATGCGACTTTCTCTTTTGTGAACCTTAAGTAATACTAAATTATTAACAATTCTTATATACAAATTGCCATCATTGGGCTTTACTGCTAATATTCCACAGAGATTAATAGAAGCATTTCATACCCTTATGCATTATTATTTCAGATTATCCGCAGATTCTAGATGAAACGACTCTATTATTTCATGGTCAGTCCATTTTCAAAAGGTTACCTTTGCCATAATAAAGGCAAGTGACATTTTGTTAATGAAGTCTCATTTTCAGATACTAAGAATATGATAGTTCACAAACCCACTGACGATAATCTCATTTTACTGCCAGCTGTTCCCACCTTTTTTTGTAGGACCTGGATGAATAAATTTTAACTATATTATCATAAGATCATAGGAAAGCTTAGGTTAGAAGGGACCTCAGGCCAGCTCTAGTGTGACCTCCAGCTCAAAGCAGGGACAAATGCAAGGTCAGACTTACTGCTCAAGGCTTCATCTGGTCAAGTCTTGAAAACCTCTATGGACAGAGACAGTCCAGCCTCCCTGGGCAACCTGTTCCACTGCGTGTCTCAGGCCATCTTCAGCAGAATTGTCAAGTCCCAGCCTGTTTCATTGCCAGGGCTTATTCCCTGCTTAGTACACAACTTTACATTTGTCCCTGGTGAAGTTTGTAAGCTTCCTGTCAGGCTATAAACTCCGTATTATCGAAATCCACTTTTAAAAGCATGGATTAATATGCAATACAGAAATGTTCCTAAAGAGCAAAGTAAGACTGTTCAGAGCATGACCCCATAGTGCTTTGCCTCTACTGTTCCCTTGCCAGCCCATATCAGAATTGCACAGAATCCCACTCGTGTCCATAACGGCCACTGGCAAAACTGGGGCTTCAGGTTTACAGCTCAGATCACGCAGCTGAACGAAGTGATCTCAGCAACTGTTCTGTGCCACGCTCTGATAATCAGCACCACAGAGGCAGGACACACACGTTGCCTCTTCATGTCACCGATAGGTTTGCCAGCAAATAGAAGCGTGTTTGTCATCAGGGAATCTGTGGCTTCTTCCATTACCTGCAGGGTTAGCAGAGCCATTTTGTGAGCATAGATACCATCTCACCTCTTAATTCTTAAGATAACGCTTTTCTCCTCTATTGCTCCAGCCTCCTCTGTCCCTCTACTGCACAGTTCTTTCCCACTAGCCTGTTTTTCCCTTATCTTCTTAGTCTCAACCTGGTCCATCTACGGCCTCTCACTTCCATACCTCCTCCAAATCCAGCTTTTATGTCCTGGGAGCTCATCAAGACTGCTTCCTCACCAGTGATGGAATATCTGACAAGAGTACTAATCCCCCCAGAAAGACAAGATCTCTGCCCTTGGTTCGAAGACAGAGTAGAAAAAGCAAGTGGAAAAAGTAATTTCAGGGAAGTCCCGCTTTAAAGTAAAATGGATATTGGAGAAAAGATTTGTTTAATTTCAACAGATCTCTAATAACTATCTATGGAATTTTCAGAAGGATTAGAATTAGACAAAACCATAATTATTCAGGGCAACAGCAGAAGTCATCTTCATCACACAAAAGTTACCTCCTTCCAGATGTGAAGTCTTTCCAATACATGGAAGGCAGGAATCTGCCATAAATTAGTGGTAAGATTTTCAGCATTGGTAAAATAGCATTCTGTGTTTTTTCCCAAGAACGTTTTTCTGAACTGTTCAAGACCTTTAGTCTGGAGGTGAAACCCGACATAAAACCGGAAGCCCACGAAGAGAATAGAAAGTAAGATCTTAACGTGGAATATCTGAAACACTCTTAATTGCCTTTGACACTACCTATTTTGCTTCAAATCAATACATGCAAAGCACACAGAAGTAATTCTTGCTAACATTGCTTAATCCTGCCAAGAAGGAATTTAATTTGTGTCTGTGCTGGGGAGAGAGTGGGTTACAACTTCATCAATTCTGAATAACTGAATTCCATCAAAGGAATGAAAAAGGAATAACAAATTTTCTGAATAAGCTTTCTCATAAGAAATTCTTCATCAGTCACTGAAGACCCTGCAGACCTCTAATAAGACAATTTGCATAAGATATGCATTTGTTCAAACACTGAAATAACATTCTGGGCCAGATTCCTCTGATTTTGACAATGTTTCATTTTTTCCCACCCTGTAATACTCTGCTAATCTCCAAGACCTGTTGGTGCTCCCACCCACTGCAGGCTGTATCAGATCACACCCCATGGCTCCATCATTCTGAACAGAGATGCCAGAACAAAGTCAAATATGCAATGCCCTTCAAAAGTTCTCTTTCTCAGAGGCTGATTAAATTATCTCCTATTAAACCAAATGCTCTTCCTCTTTGTCTTTCTGTACTGAGACTGATCCTGAATGCTCATCCCTGCTGTCCCAAAAACAACGATCTGTTTCAGTAAACCTAGGCCTGGTGTCTTTGCTATCATTTAGGAAAAAATCAGTATTTCACCAAACTGACATATGTGTTCTCAGTGAATTAATGGTCTTAGTCATTTTTAACTTGCACGCATAATTGAGTAGCTACAATATGGTCTGCATAACTAACAGTGTTGACTAATGAATACATAAACATTAAATTATGGCTGTATTTATTCAGAAAAATTGGTTTTGATGCAGTTTTATGAGAAGTGGGCTGATCTATGGTACAAAAGGAAGGAGAGGCCATGCAGGTGCACAGCAGCATGTGCCGCACTGACAGTATGAATGGCCTGGTTGCCATCAGCTCAGGCCCCCTGTAGCCCTGTCTCTCTGTCCTCTAACTCATTAAATTAGTATCAGGTTTGACTGACCTCTATTTAAAGGGAATAAATAAATCAATCCGTTGCAAAAACCCCCTTACTTGTATTATTAGCACATCAGCAACACAAGTCTTTATCAAACACTGAATCTGAACCCTCTCCAAACTGATCCCCTAAGCTTTTGTAACTTTGAAACATACTCCTCATGTTAAACCAGAGAAAATAGAAAATCCATAAACAGGGATATTTTTAACTGTAGGAGTAAACCTAATGATTATAGCATTCTGTATCACTTAGAATTTCTAGCCACTTTAGCTAAAATCTCTTATAAAAACTATTTTAGCATTTGACAACAAGTACTGAAGAATTCATACTGTAAATTGGAAAAATACCAGAAGAAAAGGTTGGAGGTGGCAATGGAGGAGTTGGGAACATGTTTAGCAAGAAATCTCATGAGAACACTGTGCTGAAAGATCATTTTTATTCTAAATATAAACCTTTAATACATTAGCCATCCTGGCTTTAACATCCTAATGTATTTTTATTTCCAGTCTGAAGAAGAACAAGTAAGACAAGGTGATTCTCTGCAATTTACCTATCTCTTACAAAGAAGAGAAGGTTTGAAATCCTGGTTGAAGGTTCCAGTGCATTTTGCATCGAAAGTATTTCGATTTCTGTTCTGCCTTCTACTGGTGCCAAGCAATAGGACAAGAGGCAACAGGCAGAAGCTGGGACACAGGAAGACCTCCCTGCACATGAGGAAGAACTTCCTTACTGCGCAGGTGACAGAGCACTGGAACAGGGAGGTTGTGGAGTCTCCTTCCCTGGAGATATTCAAAAGCCATCTGGACACAATCCTAAGTAACCTGCTCTGGGATGAGCCTGCCTGAGCAGGGAGGTTGGACCAGATGACCCACAGTGGTCCTTTCCAGGCTGACCGACTCTGTGATTCTGTGCTTCTTTTTCTCTCTGTAATCTTGAAATGTCTAGATAAATTTGCCTAAACCACAATGGTCAGATACGTTTGGGTCTAGATCTTTAATATATTCAGGATGCCCTCTGAAATACTCAATTTAACTCTAGGAATAGTTTGGAGAAATGGAGTTTGTGATGTCATAAGTAAAAAACCTGCCCTTGTTGTGTCTATTTTTATTCTGTGTCACTTACAGTCACCTTTTTCCCAACCCCATATGTTTTGTACCTACATTAAACACTTAGTATAAGTTTTCTTTTGTTAAACCAATTGTCACTTTTATGTGACAAAAGTGGCTGAGCAGTAACAAGTTCCAGCTCTAGTCATCTATGCTCTCCAAATGGAATGATCTGTTATTTCATAAAGCTTTCACTTGTCACTCAGAGCTCTGAAGCAGCTGTTCACTGGAAGATCAATGAAGCACAAGTCTCAGAGATTACTAGAGAAATGGAAGAGCTAAATGTGATCTTAACTAGTCATTACCTGGGAAGAGAACAATGACTCACATCAACTTCAGAAAGTTAAACAGCCTTTTAGAAACTATCATGACTCACAAGTACTGCACACACACACACACTCATACACACGGATTCTTATTCTCTGTTCAAGGCATTTAGTTCTTCTGTAGAGAAACTCAGCTCTCATCTCCTTCAACCTGCAAAAGCCTTATATCAATGTAATTACCTTGACATCAGCCAGCTAACTGATTCAGAGAAGTAGATGCTATATGTGCGTTTCTTGCTGATGGGCTACATAAATTGTTGACCTATAAACTGCTGTGAAACAACACATAACAGAAATTAACTTTTTTTTATCTTCCCCAACAGATTTTGTAAGAGTTTGCTTTGGATTGCAAGTAAAGCAACTCTCAAAATCAAATGAACTCCAGGCAGGTTTTCTTTGAGGACATAGTGTTCTAAAGGAAAAATCTTTTTCAACAAGTATTCCAGCAAGGGGTTATTTTGGCTTCTGAAGCATTCATTTTAGTGACAATAATTCGGTGTCCGCTGAAGCAATTAACACAAGCAAAGCTATTGAGTTAAGCAAAGCTAGCCAAGCTGGAAGACTCAGGCTTGAAATGGGAGCAAACATGACATTTTAGCAGTGCTGCTGTTTCCAATCCATCAGTTACTGTTGTAATTTACATGCATGCTGCCTTCTGAGAGGTACTTTGAACTTTCAGGTAACTGAAAATCAGAAAGCACTTTTGCTAATGTGAACTGCCAAAGGTTTTTTCACTGCGATGCTCTCAGTATGACTCACGTGCACTCAGTGGAGATCATCCTGTAGGAGAAGGTAACACACTGGACAGCCTTCTGGGTTTCTTCACAGATTTGTTCTGGCCTGGCTGGGGAAGCTAATTTGTGATAATTAGGGTGTAAATTTCCAAGCACTGCAGCTTAGCTGCCCTAGTTCCCACTAAGGCCACTTTGTCTTGCTGGGAGAAAGTAATCTTGCTTTGAAAGTACCGTAAGCTATTTTTCCTTTAACACTGAAGTGTCCCCAGCAAGTATCGTGTGAATTAGTGAAATGTAAATTCTCACCCAATGTGAATTTCTATTAACTTCCTTCTGTTAAAATGCCCATAAATAGGGCAGGTGGATGGACCAGACTGGCAGGGTAATAGATGCCCAGAAAGAAAAAAAAATTATATCACTAAAGTAACAAACGTCACTAGGAAAATGAATTAAGATGACCTATGTCCACAAATGTTTTTACTGAGCTCTTTTTACCTTGAAGAGGAAGAAGTAGCGCATCCCAGGGAAGGAAGGCACAATTACTGCAAATGATTTTAAGTGGCTGAGCAAACAGTTTGATGTGCCTGCTAACTAACTGCTCACCTGAGGAACCAAGAGAGCTGAGCGTGGCAAGGTGTGCCCTCGCTGCCGCAGGCCTGACACGGGCAGCTGGGAGAAGTTGTCCTCTGATGGTTGTTTACCAGACTGACTGAAATGAGCAAATCCAATTCTTAGCAGAAAAGTGTCTGCCCTGCAAAACTCGCAGGCATGAGATTCCCCTGCTAATCATCTTGGTGCAAGCGAAGAGGAACAAAAACTTAATTATCCTTCTGCTCCAACAAATGGTACCTCCACGCTAACGTCCAGAGACTGCAGTGCGGACCGTCTATGCCTTTACCCATTCCAGAATTATCCTACGTGGATTATTTCATCCTGCAGGGCTGCCAGGCCTGAATTGAACTCAAAAGCATTAGGCTGTTTGCAGTTCTTTGATTGTATTTATCAATATTCTTTGTTGTGGGGTGTAGGACTTTATTTTAAATCAATAAAAATATGCTCTTAACTACAAAAGTCCATGGAAACTGCATGAAATCTTCCATTGTTCCCCACTACACAGCCAGGGTCTTCTTTAAAAAGATAACTTTGAGTTTAGAAATTCCAGCTGTAGGAACATTAATTTAACAGTGCTGCAAGGCAAAGATACATTCAGCTTGTTTGAATTCCCAGGCAAGGTGTGAAACCAAACTGGGGGGAGTCTCCAGATCAACCAAGAGCAATTGCCTGACTGTATTTCAGTCTAAAGCTGCACAGATCATAGTTGTATAAACTCAGTTCATGCATAGCGTCTTTTGTTAACTTATTTAGTGTCTTCTGTCTCTGAACATCATGGGAGAATTCCAAACCCCAGAAACCTGAGGTATCTGAATTTACTGTCATATTATATTGTGAAAATGGATCACCACACGACTTCATATCCGAGTATTTGTCAAATTCTCAAGTCCTAACAGCAGCCATTCTCCCTTCTGTCCATACAACTTCTTAAATGAGATTCTGCTTCAATGTGCAAGTTTTATGGCATCTCTATATACTGTGAAAATGTGCTTTTTCACAAAAAGTAATATTTTACTATCTTTGACAGCAATAAAAATGTTTCTTACATACTATAGAACATCGTGAGACAGTCTGAGATATGAAAGAAATATCCCTCCAGGAAAGCGAGTTTATTTAAGGAGACTGGCACACATTTCCAGTCTGGTTTATATTTCGGAAGCTGCTGTATTCTCAGACTTCATCTTTGAAAAATCATGAAAGACAGATGAGGTTCCAGAAGACTGGTAAAGATAAAAACCTTAAGAAAAAGGAATAGCCTTGGAATGGTCAATATTTTGGCATGTTTAATTGTTTATTCCATTATTTTTCTCTTGACTTAAATAAACAAGTAACCAGAAGAGAGCGATACAAAATAGCAAGGATCAATTATTAATCAAAGGAAAATTGTATGAAATTAAACAAAATTCTTCCTATACCAAAGTAATAGGTCTTGGGAAAAGGAATGAGCAATTAGAGCCATATATCCTAGCTCTACAATCTGTGCTGATTGTTCCCACTCTTATTATTGTGTATTTAATTATTCCTACCTAAATGAAGTAGCTCTCATTTTAATTTGTTGTGTATGCTTTTTACACTGATTTCTTGAACTGTCATGATGATTCTCAACTTACATCCTACCCTTTCACAGGCAGTTAAGGGATCCTCTGCAGCTGACAGCTGGATGCTATTTAATAATTCTCTCTACCCAATTATTAATTATCCAAAATATTAATGGAAGTTTTGACTAGTGCTAGACCTGAGGTAGGATCCCACACAATCCCATGTGCAGAATCCTTCCATTTTGATGATGAATCATGGTTAGCAAAACCAGCTGCATTTTCCCAACACGATGCAGCAGTACTCAGAAAAATAGCTGCGTGTTTTATCATAAATGGAACAAATGGAATAATATCAATCCAGAATGAAAACAGAAAACATTGTCTTGGGATGCATAAGCCAAAATGTAGCACCAAAGAGGTGAAGAAGTGACATTTTGGGACATTACACTTGTGAAAGCTGCATGCACATATTTGAGATAATTCAGGAGATCTTAGAGCTATTGGCCTTGGAGATAAGGCAGAAAGAACTGAGCTCATTCCACCGAAGGAAAACTCTGGAGACACACATGAAAACGTAAAGTGGCAGTGAGTGTGGAAATATAATATTCTCTATCCACCACAGATGAGGTAAAACGTAATGGTCTAAAACTACAAGAAGTGATTTAAATTAGGAGTTAGAAAGACTTTTCCATAGGTAAAGAAATGAAAGTGAGAATACGTCACTAAACTTGCATGTTCCCAACATGACGTTAATGGTAACGTAAAAATGCCAACCAAACCACGCTTCCATAACCTACCTTTGAAACTGTCATGCACACGGCATCCAAGGTCTAAGACTGGATGTTTAAGTAGATTTTGGACATAAATTACAAGCCAGAGACTCGTTACTTTACCTAACACATCTAAGTTATAGAATAATAGAAAGGTTTAGGTTGGAAGGGTCTTTCAAAGATATCCAGCCCAACCCCCCTGCCAGGGGCAGGAATGTCTTCTGCTTCATCAGGTTCCTCCAAGTGCCATCCAGCCTGACCTTGAACACTTCCAGGGATGTTCCAGCTGACAAGGTGTAAGAGCTATGGGGACAGAAAAAACACAGCAACTCTACAGACAATTAAGGAACCACCCAAATCTATTATTTAGAGCCTTACACAGTTTTTGACAGGTGACTGTATAATATGGGTTTGAAATCATTATTTTAACCTGCTATTGTGAGAAGCCAAAAGTTCAGGCGTGCAAGCTTTCTCTAAAGAAACCAATGGTAATGTAGAATCTACCTACAGAAGATATTTATGCAATCCCCATTATGGCAGTAGTAGTACTCTTCCCAATATTTAACATACTTCTCTTCACAATAACGCTCTAAGGTCAGCAAATCTGTGAAACCACACAATCAAAAATACAACATTTGTGAACCCAAAGAGAAAATACTCAGTAAACCAATCATGAAGAGGAATCCGGTGGTATCTCCTTGGAGGAAATGACACTTGGTTTCTAGCGCCCGCTTTTAACATTTCGGATCTGCCCAAATCACTGAATTCCAATATATTGGGTGGCCTGTACATGCACAGAGCAGTGGAGCGTGTGCCATCACAGTGTGCCATCACAGCACAGAGCAGGACACGTGCTGTTAGACACCTACCAAGCTGCTAATATGCACATTAATTGCTCTCACCCAAGTATTGGTCATCTGACAAGACGTTCTTTTCCTGCTGACTGAAACAATAGCAATTGCCTGTAAGAACCTGCTGTTCTGGAAAGCTTAGCAGGTTTGTTGTTTGCCTGTTTTATTCAATGAGTGATTACATTTAAAGTAGATAAATAAGCCTGGAAATGCTACTTATTTAGGCATGCACCTACCCAGCTGAACTTACAATTCAAATAACCGAATTATTTGATGAATCTGACACTAAAATGACTTAGCAAAGCCACAGAATCACCAGTCATGTCTCTGACCTGGGTTCTCTTCTTAGTTGCATGACTCATTCTCTCTCTTTATGGTCTGATTTTTCAAAGAAGGAGTTTAAATTTAAGAGAATAGAAATCTAAGACTGGGCATGCAGGGCAGAAAAAAAAATCATTTGATGACCAGCAAGGCTTGACCGTGTTTTTTCATCTTCCTGGTCCTTGTCTGTTAGAGAAATACACTACTAGTAGCTCACAGTTAATAGATTTCTTAAAGTGTCTGTCAAACTGCAATGTTACTTTTCTATGGATGTTATCAAATGAGGATCCAACCCTGAAGCACTTCCAAAATACAAATAATACTTACGTGTTATATACACAAATAATAGCGTTTACTTTTCTGAGTGTACCCACAGCCGTTTCATGAGTGTGAACCAGTCACATTAGGAAGGCTTTTGAATCAGATCCATGCTCACAGATTACTTTTAAACCAATACTCAAAGAACCATGAGAGAGTATATTTTCTATTTCATTTTTATTTTGCAGAGGATTTTTTCTTAAAAACCTGTAAGAAAGCTGAGTTACAGCTTTTCCAAAAGAGCAGAGGTGGCTACATCGCTTATTCTGGGGTTGAAAACATTTTGCATGGCCATTGAGAAGTCCTTTAAGAATTCCAACATGGATTTCAGCACAAAATCTTTTCACAATGCCAATGTCAGGATACTTTGTAGCTGAAAAGCAAAGCCTTCAGTTAATCCAATTCTGCAAACACAAACAGCTTCCTGAATTAAGTGTTAGAGACAGTATCTTCCTGGGCATGAACTCTGGAGCCTACAGCACTAAGTAGGGAAGGAAGTGGGATGACAACTGGCAGAAGAAAAGTCTGCTTCTGGCCCAAATGCATACTTTTGTGGAAATTCAACCCCTACTTTCACCACTGCAACTCTTGAGAAGCAAGGAGGTATCTTAGAAAATACCGCTGCTAGAATGAAATTACAGATGTTAAACCGAAAGTATGCAGAATAACTCAAATTTTATGAGCATGGACCTAGATGTTGCAATTTTAACAGACTTATGCAGATTTGGTGCCCCCTGCTGTCTTTTACTACCAGAGTGACCCATGAAAAATACGAGTAAGTGATTAAACATACCAAACTGCACAAAACACCCCCAAAGGGCAAATTAGGGATGCTGTTTAAAAAGGCACATTTAAACTAGAGTGTGAGTTCACAGACTGCTTTGGTGAAGCACCCAGGAGCTGAGAACAGCAGAGCTCTATGTTGCGAATGATCACAAAGAGGAAAAACATTCCATGGCCAACAGGAACCACACGGAGAGCTGAGCTTCAGCCTTGGCACACCTCCATTGCTTCAAAACAGGACCACAGAAAAGACTCAGCCTCTTGTGGGGATAAAACCACATGAAATCCTTGTGGTCTCTCTTTTTTTGCTCAACACTGGCTCTGCTGTATTCCTGCCTCTCACCCCCAAACAGGAGAGTTGAAACAGATTCCAAAGACTTTCATATGACGGGAGCATCTGGAAGTCGCAAAAAGTATGAGTACCAGTGATACCCCCAGGTAAACACTGGGCGCATCTACACAAGTTTGTGGCATCAACTCAAGTGGAAGACACGCTCCAGGAGCACAGCCAGTACAGCAGGCTCCTGCATGGGACAAGCCCAGCAGTACAACCCAAAGTCCAACCCCTCCAAAGCACTCAGCACAGCTGCTGGGGTGGCAGCACAACCTGCTTCTCTCTCCAGAGCAAACCTTCTTGGGCAGCACTGCATGCTAAAGGGATTTCAAATGAGACTCACCTGCTGAATCCCACTGCCTTAGAGGGTGGTTGTCTCACCTCTCCATCCCCCTAGTTGCTTGTTGCCAGTCCACTCAGTTCATTAGCCCCAGCAACCTTCTGGCTTCTTGCTTAATTTCCTGATTTTAAAAAGTAATCTCTCCCTTTTTTTCCCCCCTCTCAGGGGGAATCTCAGGGGGAAAAATGCTAGTTTTCAGTAGCATCAGCTTATTGTATGGTCATGAGGGTGCCTGGTCTGATGTAAGAGGGGGAGGAATGTCCCTTTGGCAGCAGTGCAGTCTCAGACTGGCTTAAGCTAATCATGAAACTTCTATCCTAAATCGAATAAGGCTGTGAAGTGCCAATGGGTGCAATGGCTTGTCCAAACTAACAGCACATTTCCAGGACAGTTGGGCTGAAACCCTGCTGTAACCAATGACCAAGATATTATATCACTAACTTTTAAAAATTTCTCTGTTGGTCTCTTGCCCGTTCTTTGCACCCCTACAGGAATACTACACAATGTAAGTGATGATGAAGCAAAGCACATTGCTCCATCTGAGCTGCTGCAAAGCAGCAGACAGGACTTTTCCAGGAAGAATATCTATTTAAGTGATTTCTTACTGCAAATCAACAGGCTAACTTTGTCTGCTCAAGCTCAAAGACATTGCTTTAAAGGGGCCTTCATTCAGTAGTCACAAGTAATCAATCAGTCAGTTACTTCCTCCCTTGGCTATCTGTGAAGATGGAAAAAAAAAACCGACAAAACCCCCAAAAAACTCCACAGAGAAAGGACAGTCCTGTCTTGCCACAACAGGGGTGTTCAGTGACTTGAGACTGGTGCCAGTATTCCTGAAATCACAGGTGCAAAACCAGCATTATGCTGTACTTCAAGCAGATGTGCAGCAGAGGATGCTTCATCATTTCATATTCTCCTCAGGCTGGAAGGCATTTAGGACTGACATTGAACCTGTGAGTCACTGACTGCTCTGGAAAGGCTTACTGGTGAATAAGATGAAATTTCTGTCATTTGTAGTGTCTAAGAAGGTTTTTCAACTTCAAGAAGCAGAAAAGAATTTATTCAGTTTCTCTGACACTTATTTATACATACAAGTTTCAAATGGCCATTTTCAACTCTTGAACTCCTGTGACTTAGTGAGATGGTATGATCTGTATTACATCTGCTGTAGCAGTATTTAAACAAACATCCTTAATAAAATCTTGCACACTCCCACCATCTAGAAATCCTGTTTTATACTTCACACATTTTATTTTCATACCTCAGAATTCAAAACACCAGAAGGCAGGAGTTTGGTCTGGTAACTATTAAATTAGTTGTACCCTGATACAAAATCAACTTGCTTGCTACATCCTTTATACTCATCAGTTTACTCAGAGAACTGGCTGCAGGGACTGTCTAAAAATTCACTTCTATCTCCTCTAAATGTTGTTTAAGTCAGTGGATTGTCCTCTATTCACCTCTTTTCAGGGTGAAACACAGCCACACACAGCCATGTCAGGGGTTGTGCAAGAAGAAGATTATGAGGGTGGATCCACTTGTTTTGATCTCCCGACAGAGCACTGTGGCTCACCCTGCTACCAGGCTGTGGGGCTGCTCCTGCAGCCCCCTTCTTGCTCTTTTTACGCTCCTAAGCCCTCTTCTTTCTCCTCTTTTCTTGTTTTTCTCCCCGAAATCATTAAATTAATAAATTAATGTGCATGTCTAGCAGCCACCACTTGCAAAGAGCCAGACCTTGATGTTCTTAAGCGCGAGGAGCTGAATTTTAACTATTGAAATGAACTTGAGTGCTGGAAGAGCTGCTTTGACACAGGAGGGAGGTGTGCAGAGCGATGAGTGTGGAGGTTTAAGTCAGGTCTTATTATCACAAGACCTCAGGGCACTGGCTAATCAGCAGAGGTGGAGCTTTATTGGGAAAAGTGTCTCTTATGATATTCATGTCTGTATCTGAAACATTCCTTTTCAGTGAGACACCAGAGACACTTCATGAGCCACTGGAGTGCTGCATCACAGCAATTAATAACAATTACTAGGAGACTCTCTTCCAGGGCATGCCAAACCCCAGTGTGTGGGAAGGGATAAAGCACATCCCTACGCAGGTCTTTCAAGTATGCTCTTCCCAACACAGAAAATAAGGTAAATATCAGCATTCATGTCAGACATCTTTCTTCTCTCAGCATACTCTTTTTCCTGTAATCCAAGTATCGGGACACATTTCTTCCAATCTGGATCTTCTTTTTCCACAAAATGCAGATTTGCACACTGTGAGTTGTAGCTTTCTCCTCATAGGATAAGAAATCACTTTTAGAATAAAGAATCCAGAACAGGAAAGCAAAAAACTCCAAACTCAGATCACAGTGTAAACAAAAGACTTTGCACTTACTCCACTTGTTGGACATCCTGTCTAGAATAGGATGGCAAATTGCCCTAGGCTTTGTTTATGCTGGCTAGCAAAATCCGCTATAAACAAAGCAGAAGACAAACTGGTTTCTAACATGATTTGCCCAGTCTTTGAGGAATAAAATCAAACTTTTTAAGGCTAAAACTCAACACAACCAACCAGCCAAACCAGTGGAAGGAATGAAATGAGCTACATATAATTAAAAAAAAACCCCAAGAGTAGGCATCACTGGCCCAGAGCCAGAATTCAAGTCATTTGAGTATAGAATAAACAGTAGAAGGACACCAAGCAAAACCAAAATTCTGCACATCCGTATTTCAGGGTTAGGTTAAAGAGCAAAAGATCTGTTTACCATTTTCTTCTGGAGACTAAACCAGAACTGAGCCAAGTGAATACATATGTTAGTATCTCAGTAAGTACCAGTATATATTCTTATGTTAGAACAACATTTTATCACATTCATTTTTTTCTTATCAGAAGCTGGAAGACAAAAACACTCTTCAGCCTGCAGTTAACAACACCAGGTGACAATCTGTTAGCAACATAGTAAACAGTCCACTTTATCGAGAATTACTTCATTTCCATCTCTTTGTGTTCTTGTAAAGACTGAGGCAGCAGGTGTGAAACAAGGACTACTAAATGTCACAGAGTTCCAGGTAATAACATCCAAACTCTGTTTTATTCATGATACACAAGTTTAGCTACAACATGTGCTGTTGTTCTCAGGTATTTTTATCCTCAATCCAGCATTTAAGGATTTTAAGACAATTCAATATTTCATGTGATCCTATTAAATATGAAACACCGATGATCTTAAAAATAAAAAAAATAGTGTGAAATAGATAACATTGATGTTCTTTCAAAGTGATGCTGTAGCACAGCCTTTCAGCTTGTGTGTTTGTGAGTGTGTGTGCTCACCCTGATGCGGCTGGACTTGCCAGAATGTCTCATTTCTCCCTTTGTGGCTGCAGTTTCCCTGCATGAAAACTGGGTAGGGTAGAGATGAATAAAGGGTGGGAATACAGATGTCACCCTGGTTCTGGATGAAGACAAGGGACACGCTAGGGGAGCTGAGGAGCACTGCTGAGACATGCAGCGTAACCACAGCTAATGCAGCCAAGACAGGGCCTTAGGCAGCAACTGACTTTGCAGCTCTGTCTAATCTCCAGGCTTGTAAGTGGATGCCTTCTGACATTGCTCCTTTTGCTGTGTAACTCTTCTTACCCGTAAGAAAAAGCTTCAGCAGTTCCCTGAGACATTCCCAAACAATAGATACAGTAATGTATTTATAATGGGCACCTGCTGCTTGCTCCACTGCAATTAGATATTCTGAATTTTGATGGCATTCCCTTATTTTAAACATGCCACCGAGAGTAAATATTTAACGGTCAGTGATCCCTAAACAATAGGGTTTAATTTTTCATTTACCAGGTATTTGGGAGTAAATCAACATTCAGTGCTCTGTAACAAAATACAGCTCATAAAGTAATATTATGCTTCGGAATATAAATATGAGGCATTATACACAGCATATAATTTAATCATTCTTGACTCTGGCATAAATGGTCGGAGGTGAATGCCACCTAGATTAATACTAATTACACCTAGCACCTTTATGAACAGACTGACTGAAGCACTTACCAGCCATGCACACAAGCAATTTGTTGTAAGCCACACAATGAGTCAGTGGCAAACAAAGGAGAGGAAACAAGGTTCCTTTATCTCCTAGACTGCTTCTGAGCCAGCTTCTTGCCAACAAGAATTAAAAGCCATTTCATACTTCATAGCTACTTTTTGTCAGTGTTTCACCAGAGTTGTAACCTCAGCCTCACAACGTATTAAAAATCTTTGTAAAAGTAAATACATAAATATATGTGTATATAAGTGTGTGTGTGTTTTTTAAATATGGCAAAACATAAAACTAATGAAATAAAGCCTCACAACTCCTAAAATAGCTTATTTTTACTATCTTTACACACTACCAAGGAAAAGAGTACTACTCTAAAAGCACACATTTATTGTGCAAACCTCAGTATTTTGTGCAGCCTTTAGGCTCACTGCAATCCTACTGTACTACATTTTTATACTTCTTTAAATAACCACTGGGTGTCACAGTTATCAACAGAAAACGCTTGGGGGACTTTTCCAGGTTCATTTCAATAGGGATCCATGTAATCAGAGATAATACCAATTCCTGCACCTGTAACATTAATACCCACTCTCATTCCAAGATGAGCAAATGGCTTCCTCAATAAAAAAAAAAATAAATCAGAGTTAATACAAACTGTGTTGTTTTAGAAAACGTAGAAAAATGGAGATTTATCTTTCAAATTTAGCCTACAGGTAAGATTTTGTCATACTGCACATTTGTGACATTCACTACTGGAGTTGAATGAGGCAATTCTAGACTTCATGGACCTGAGGAAATATTTCCATAGGCTTTCTCTTTCAAAAATTAAGTGGCATGAGAAACAATTATTTCCTCTCCACTTCATAAGAATCCCATTCACTCTAAATATTTTGGCAGTATAAATAGCACTATAGCCTTATGCTTCAAGTCTCAGCTCTCAGAATCCCACAGCTAGCAGAAGAATGTGAGTTTTCTTAGTTTAAAAGCAAGTTTATGGTCTTCATCACAGAAAAGAAAATGTGACCCCAGTGACTACTCAGGTTTGCAAACAACAGCTTTAAATCATGTGAACTGCTCCATGTCTTCGTTCGGTTGTCAGCCCCAAAGGGACAAAGCAGTCCTCACCCCACAAAATCCCCATGAGATGAGGATTTCACCCACCCACGTGTGTGCCTTACAGCTGGAGTACTGGAGAACTGCTCCGGACATCCAAAGCAATTTTAGAGACTGTATCACATACACGTGATCTAAATGATCCATGAGGAAAGGCTGGCACGGCTGTGACAGTTGGGAGAAGACAGAGTGGACTTCCAAAGGATTGGTGCTCCTAAGTGCCTAGGAATGTCTGCAGGATACTTGGGAAGCCTCTGTCATACCCATGCTAAGGGATACTGGTCTGGAGCAGATGCTAAGAGCAGTCAGGGATTCATGTTTGGGATAATTCTGGACAACGGAGTTTTGGGGATCTCTGCCAGGACCTGTAAGGTGTGAAGAAAAAAGGAGGAAGGTATTTCATGGATATCTCCTGTATCTTGGAGTATGACACTTGAGGGCTGAATTAAGGAGCGTGGGTCAATTACCAGCTGCCACATTTCTCATTCCCTACTTTTTCTTACCCATCTCTGAGTTTGAAAATGGAAGCAGAGAACGAACCTGATCCCTGAAAATCAGGCTCCACAGAAGCACCTACGGTTCCTGGCCACAGTTCAGGTGGTGGGTGAGAGATGCAGGCTGAGACACGGGCAGGTGAGACAGAAATGCCAAGCAGGCACTGTCATGAGAGATGTGTAACACATGGCAGGCACCAGCCTCTCTCTCATGCACTATGTTTAGGGCCTCAGATTGCCCTAAGCAAATCACCCTGCCCAGCATTTTCTAACTCCTCCATTTCAGCCACTTGCTGCCTGAGAAGCTAAAATGACTGTCTCAGCCAGAAACGCAATTTTTTCTTTTTTTTTTTTCCTTTAACCTATATTCATCCAAGTCCAGATGCACTGAAAAAGGCACATGCAGGAGAATGCAAGCATTATCTAATACATAAAAGATGGATGCAGAGAGGAAGAGAATTAAGCTGTTCTTCATGCCCAGCATGGCATGATAAGAAGTAATGGGTGTGAACTGCAGGTGGGAGTTTTAGATTAGACATTAGAAATGGCTTCTTTTAACAGTAGGCATAATAAGGACTTGAATAGATTGCTTGAGGAGGCTGCAAAGGATTTCAAAACCAGGTTAGACAAACATTTATCAGGAATCATATTGGTATACATGTTTGCAGACTGGAGCAAGGAACGGATTGTTTAAAGTCCATTCCAGTTCTGTTTTCCTGTGATTTTTTGATCCAAAGATGCCTAATGACCTATTTTTTTGCTAGGGATGACTCTTAAACAAATCTCACAATCTTAAAAACCGGCCAGCAAAATAATAAGAAGGACTTTTTAAAAAATAAACATTATTCCAATTCCTTCTCTTAGTCAAACAGCCCTCCCACTCTGCAACACATTCAACTACAAAGCTGAATACAGTCAGTAGAATACTGAAAGCATTAGCAGCACTGCTAACACTGTGGCAATAATACAGCAAGTGATCTGAAATCCGTATTTCTTTTCACCAACTTCTTGCCACTTGTATCTTTCTGTCCTTCTTGGCACCCCAACACAATACATAATTTTCTAAATTACTTGAGCTTTTATGCACACTTTCATTAACATAGCAGGTGCAGTTATTTAGACCATTAATGTCCTAGCACTAGTGGAAGCTGGGAGTGACCCCACTGCAAATTAACAGTTCAGATACAAGAGGTGAATGGTGCTTTAAAATACAGCTGGAAATCTTCCACTGTACCCAAACAGGACTTGGTCCAAGGTCCTTGTCTGAAAGCTGCCCTCTTAACACAAGTCACTTGAGTTGGAGGAGAAAAGCATTACAGATTAATTCTGGTTTGTGGAGAAAAGAGCCTCTTTTCTTCCAGCTGAAGTTAAAAGCTGCCAGCAAACATCAGTGACCTATTTGGAAATTTTGGACTGACTCCTCATGTGATTTGACCATGGACTTTTTCTCCACTTTCTATTGTATTATTTCTATGTAGTCAGTCACCAAAAGCTTCTCTGAGTCAAATTCATTCTTTCTGCCCTTTCCCTTCACCTACTGTGCCACTATTTGTCTTTCCCTTCCCATTCCCATCACTTCTCAGCAACAACTTCCCTTCCAATAGTTTGAAAGACTGATGCCAACGTTAAGAATAAACCCACAGGGGAATCCCCCCTATTCAACCTGTTCTGTCTATGTTACCTTTCCATTTTGTCTCCTCTTTCTAAACTGTAAGCTTGCTGGGGCATGGACAGACATAAATTCAAACTAAATATCTACAAAAGTAGGGCTGACTTTGCCTGGGCCTGTGGGGATTACTGGTACACGGATGTTAAAGACACTGCATTTACGTACTGTAAAAAATGCAATGTAATGTAATGTCAGATTGTGGCTACTACTGCATACTTTCCTCAGGAGAAAGAAACAATAACCTCCAAGAATTTTTCATGAAATACTACAAAAAAATTACGAAAAAAAGGACATCTTAAAAAAGGACAGTGTGATAAATCATACTGAGAATGTGCTGCTCACATGTTAAACCACATTGACAATTACTGAATGCAGAACTGGCCCCGGAGTGGGGTCCCACAGCATGTTTGGTAATTGCATCACCTGTGCTACATATACCAAATACCTTCTGTTGAACTCCCTGGCTTATTACTCACGTAACCCTGTAGTTAAATGCAGGACACGGCTGCACAGCCCGGCGCAGCGCTCCTACCAACTAACTCCAAAACAAGATGCTGTAGAGGTGTGTCACCGGGGCGCTCCACCCTGGATAATGAGCACAGCAGCCAGGGAAGGCGGGCTGAGGTGGGAGACCTGCATCTTCCATAGCCCCAGCCCATAGTCCAGTGTTCCTCTGGGAATGGGAATGAGGAACAGGACAAACGTTAGACCCATCTTGCTTCAAAGACTTTAAGAAACAGCCTTTTGATGTCTATGTAGCACACACGGATGTAAAGATAAGATCTGCTTCTCTTTTAACTGAGGGATGTCTCTAAGTCAGATTCCAGTCCTTCTTGTTCACAGTGACCCAAATTGCTCTTCTGCAGAGCTAAAATGATGGCAACGTGATCAGAAGTCACAGCAAATTGGGTGTTATGTTGTTGTTGACTGATTTCATCATTCAGCACATTCTAATTTGTTTCAACGGACCCTATGAGGCCCCACACAGGTAAATATCACAAAAAATGTGCACTGAAGCCAGTAGGGCTTACACACAGGTGTAAGCCAGTCCTAAAACAATGTAAATCTCATTTATGTAAACCAACAACAGGCCAAATATGCCATCGACCTGAACTTACTAAAATAGCAATCTATACCAAATATTACTTGGGTTAAACACCATGAGTCCTACCCAGTGAACCTCGTTCTGATATTCCTTGTTCTTCATCAAATAAAACTTCTGCAGCGTAAAGAGAGCAGGATTAGGCCAAACAATTCCATGAGCTCATTACTTCACACCACAAACACAAATCAGACACGCGTAAGAATAAAGAGCCAGTTTGGCGAGATACCACGATGCCAAGTCAGGTCAGTCAGGTTATAATAATTTTTAATTAACATTCTTTCAAGTTTCAGTGTTATTTATTTGCATGCCAGTGTCACGCAGAACAATGCAATCCTCCTTCCTCCCTATGAAAACCCTTGAAAAAACTGAGAGAAAAATTTTCAGCCTGATCTGGACAAAGAGAAATCCAATGTAATGACAAAAATGATAGCTGAACTTGAAAACCCTTAATGAAAACATCTTTAGAAATGAGAAGACATATATATCCACTGATCAAGAAAAGCAAAGCATAAATCAGCACAGGTTGAACACCACAGAAGACATTATTTCTACTATTCTATTTTTGATTGTTTCTCCAAGCAGCAAAAATTCCCCATCTCAGAAGCTTTATAATGCCTTGCCCCTGAAAATGTCCCCTTTTGAAACATCGCTAGTGTTATTCCTTAAGGAATACTAAGGTCCCATTTAAAATTCAGCAGGTTGAGCATTCTAGAAGGTTTCGTTCTTAAAAATTAGTATTTTAATTATGTTTTGAAAATGCTTGATAGTGCAATAACTATGCAATATTAAGACTTGTTTCAAAAGCCAAGTCATGGAAGCAGCTGTTGACAATCTGAATCTGCCTCAATTTACTGTCTTCACAGTATCTGCAGTTGAAAAAATCCAGACCAAAAATCCATAGGGTTTGTTCCATATAGTAAATTATTTACAATTTAAATTATCATTTTAGGTATTCATGTTATATAGGTAAAAAGATAAAAACCATTAAAGGTGTTGAAAGGAATAGCTAAAATTGCTATTCCTATGACAAACATTAGAACATATGTGAAGTAGCATAGTCTTATTTTTCACATAATATTAGCAATGTATTTCATTAACATTATTAATATTTTGTTAACAATATTGATAAAGCAAGAACATTTAATACATTATAAAAGTAAGATGTAGAGTAATATATTAGTTCTGTGTAGAAGACAGATGAAGGATGTTTTAGCATCAAATAACTCATCAGATTTCAGTGAAGTCATGTGTTCATACCAGACATTTTAGGATATCTGCATGGTCAAACTTTTTAAACAACGAAGTAGATGATCCTAAGTCTCTTCTCAGTGTCGAAATAATGCTACCAAAATACTGTCGAAGAAGGTATGGAAGTATGTGTTATGGGGTAATTACCTTATAAAATATAAAAATTAATATGAAAAATGAATGGGTTTAGTGAACAAAAGTACCTATTTTAGAGTTTTGTTGAAAAGGCTTTATTTTCAAGATGGGATGCCTGTATTTCTTCTTTATTTTTACAAAGGATAAGAGATTGTGGGAATAAAGAGAAATTGCTGGCAGTTTTGTATACACGGAATGCTTACTGCATTTAATCAGTAAAGGTTTTTAAGCTTTCACCTTGCTTTTTGTACCTCTGATAATATTTCTATAATATTTCTAATAGTGTGCATATTTTTAAAGTAACAAAACTAATTAAGCATCGGTGACTACCCTTTACTATGTAACGAACTGCACACAGACTCTAATTAGGCCCAAGAGTCACAAGGCACATACCCTGAAGAATCGACAGGATGGCGAGCTCTTGGGAGCAGCTTCAAGAAAAGACGTGGTAGGTCTAGACCCTTAGAGGTGCCCAAAGGTCATCCTCGGATCCTTCCTGGTAACGTCCTTGGAGACCTTCTGCTTCTTTAGGTGACCTGTCAATACTGGCCTGAGCATCCTTGTCTGGCTGGTTTCCTCCCACAGCTGAGTCTTAGGAACCATTATGACCTTGAGGACAGATGATGACAGATCACCAAGAAGGGATGGGATGGTACAGCTCTGCAATCCATGAGCCACAGGCTGGCCTCCCAGTAACATGGGAGTAAGTGCTCCACTGCCACAACTCACTGTGGCTGTCAATGGCACATCGGCATCTCTCAGCCAATATGACACTGTTTGAATTTCTAAACTTACAATCACAGTGGTAGAAAGTAGGCCAGAATTCACCTCTTTTAACTCTACTCACCTACGAGTTAGTGATGCACTCTAATGTAGCTGGGCTAGGCTCCTGCAGTGTCACTGCAAGACACCAGAAAGCGACACATCCCATCCTGTGATAAAGATCTGGGATGAATCACCTTTGTGACTGCCTCCACCTCTCCAGTGGAAGCCTAGAAAAATAGCTTGGGCCACCTGCTTAACTTAGAGATGTACAAAGTCAGGCTAGATTAATCCCATGAACTACGTTTTTCAAAAAGAAAGTTCTATCAAGGTTTTCCTGCTAACACTGTTGTTGCAATAATAACGCCACAGTAGATTTATCAAGCTACCTACTTTGCATTTGTGTCAATGCTCCTGGCAAAATGAAATTAGTTCTGTTCAGCTGTGTCTTTGGCACTGCACATCTTTGGCAAGGGGACTCCTAACAACACATGGGTATTCTTTTAGCTTCAGGGAGAGGAGTCTTTGTCTTTTAGGACACAAAGCTTGAGCTCATTTCAGGATGCACTGCGAGGTTTTGAGAGGCCACAGTGTGCAATATAATTAGCTACTCTGAGGTGACAGATTTGTTATAATTCATAAAACCAGGTTCCAACTGTGAAAATGCAGTAAACACTACTGCCCACAGAAGTATGTCTATGCATGCACTGAAATATTTAAAAGACCAAGCCTTTGATCCTAATTTTACAAAACTCCCCTTTCCTCCTTCCAACTGCAACTACTTCCCACCATGCCTTCCAGCACTGGCAGTATCCAGCAGGACACACTCCTCTCTCAGATGTGGCCCTCTGAAGAAGTGCTATTAAATCAGAGTTACTTACAAAGAAGGTGTTGGTATTTGCAGAAAATGAGGAACTACCTCGAAAATTCTACAGATGTAATTGTCTATAGTATCAACTTGTCTTCATGGATAAAAATAGGAATGGCAATATCTAGGGTGTCCTGACCATTAGTCCAACCGGTGAGGAGTAAGGCAGCCAAATGAGTATCAGTAAATCTTACCTACCACACCATGCTTCAGAAACCTTCTTGGGACTCTTAAGAGAGAAGCCACAAAAGCATAAAGGTTTAATCTGCATGTATTTGAAATTATTGTATTATTTATGAGGCAAAGATTCAAATAAGGTATATTAGTTGTTCTAAATATGTCTCAGGAAAAAAACTATCTCTGCCTATATTCCACAGATTGTACCCTCTTCAAGAAACGCCCAAGTATTATAGAAAATTTGGTGAATGTTACACTTTCAATTTGAGAAATCAGGTTGGTTTAGTACAAAAGACCCAAATACATTAGTCAAAGATAAAAAACCTAAACTCTCTGATACTAGGAGCCTTTGGAAAAGGATCTGAAGAAACTCTTCTGGAAATCAAAATGTAATGTTTAAAGGTCATTGGATCACATGGGTTTAACATCTTACTGCCTGGCATCAGCCTCAGACAGAACTTGTGTCTTGCACGAGCGGTGTGTCCTTCTGAGAGCCTGAGTGATCAGTCTTCAATACTGTGCAATGCTCTTTCCCACTCCTGCATCTCAGGCCAGTCTAGTTCTGGAGCAACACCCTTTTTCAAGCATGCAGAAGTATTTTTGTGCTGGACTAGTGGTGGTATCTTGGGTTCTTTCTCAGAGCAGCTGTTTGAAACTTCATGAGGTCTTAAGTCTGAGAGTAAGTGCTGGAGCTGATGCATCAGAAAACAGATCAGATGAAGTGGTGAATACTTTTTATTGTATAAATGTATGGAGCCACACAAAGGAATCTTTTCTCTAATTTTGTAGCTCTTTATTTCTGATGTAAATACTATGCACCAACAAGGATGGAGAAGCTTGTACGGAAAATAGTATTTTAAGTAAAGGTACAATTACAAGAAAAACGAATTATTTCCCTTAAAATAAGGGGCACTTAAATAGTGCAACAACAGTCTTGTGACACTAGCTTTTAATTTCTTGCCCAAAGTAAAGAGGGTCTGGTTCAGTTGCTTTTTTAAACACGGACTTGGAAAACCATATACTCCTGATTAAGAAGAGGAAAAAATTAGTAAGTAATCCCAGGGCTCCAAGGAGCTATTCACAAGCTTAATGTTAAGATGTAATCTTTTGGCGATTACGTAATAATTTCCCCTCTCTGCCCATTCCAGAGTGGATATGAGATACTACGGTCTACATGCCTGGTCTTGAATGTTTAGTTCGAGGTGTGAGAGCTCATTGCAGTTGCCTAGAGAAGGGCCGAGTGTGCATGTCATTCTGGGAGAGACAGGTCCTAGTTCCAAGGACAGGCAATAAAAGGTGGTGTGTTACCCCACTCAGGGTTAGGCTCTAGGAGCTATGTGGGAGTTGGTAGACACAATTAACAAGCCTGAAAAAACAATTGCCTTGAGAGCCAGCAAGAAGTAAACGGCAGGGGAACAGCCCTCAAGTAGGAAAAGTAAAATAACTGCAACAATAGAAGGACAAACCTAATCTCACTTAAAAACACTGATAACCCATCTGAGACCAGGACATGAAATCGACACACTGATATTAAGGAACACAGACCACAGGAAACAACAAGCTTGGAAACCTTCACGGAACAAAATCAGCGATTGGCTTTTCTGTGGAGTATCTGCCAGCTCCTGCTGCACACAGTGGTCAGAAGGGGATTTCTCAAGTGTTAAAGTGAACACTTACATCCATCAAGATGTGGAGAAAAAAAAAGAAAAATCCAAACATGCTGTTATTCTGTCCCTTGCAAGTCCATTGAAGCACTGACATGGTGGCCTACTGTCTTTCCAAATCCTGGCTACATGTAACTTACAAATAAATCTGAAAATGCCTGATGTATCACAGTATACCTAGACAGATTTTGCAAGGTGATATCTAGGATAGTCCCAGACAGATAAATCCTGCATGCAAAGCAAGTCTGACATGTCAGATTCACATCATATGCAATATTCTCTTGCTCAGAAAAGTTGCACGGTAAGTATCAGTCTGGCATCACGCCTCTTGCACATGCATGTTTTATCTGTCCTTACAGGGAGCTCTGAGTTCTCCCAATACATTGCATCCTGCACATCCAGAAAGCCACCTGTGGCAATGGAAGCACAGGGGAAACCATGCCATGTACGCTCTTCTTATGAGAAATTGCACTGACCATGTAATAATATGACACATCCTGTATTAAACAGGACGTTCTGTACCACATGGGATCCTCGGCACCTTCTGACATTTATTTCTGTGACCACACCACACTGTGCTTACCCAGGAGAGTGCAGAGGTCGACATCAGTGTATGCACATGAATTTGGTGGACAGAAGACACTGTGTGATTACCTAATATTTAATTAGGTTGCAACAATAGCACTACTGCCCTTATCGTCACCATGCAAGCTCAGCTACAAAGCAACATGATGGCTGTACTGAAGCTTTGGGATATAATATCAGTAACCCCCGAGACATGACAATTATCAAGTCATCAATACTGGTCCCCACATAACACAAGGATATTCTCGTAGAAAGTGTATTTATAATCACAGCAAAATTAAAGTTGGGCGAGATACTTTGCAGGTGACTGGTTCGATCTCCTGCTCCTTCCACAGCTATCTTCAAAGATAAACCACGTTGCTCAAAGCCTTTTCCTGTCTAGTTTTGACTCCATGGATGGAAAATCCACAGCCACTCTGGGAAAGTGTTCCACTACTTGACCACTCTCACTTTGAAGTTTTGTTTTCTTATACACAATTGGAATATCTCTGGGTACAGCTTCTCACTTTTGTCTCTCATCCTGTTGGTGACCATCTCAGAGAGAAGCCTTGTGCCATCTTCCCTATAATTCCCTCTGGGAAGATGCACATTGTAATTAGAGCCTGCTGTGGCCAAACCCACTTCCTCACACAGCACGTGCTCCAGCCCCTACCACCTCAGCAGCCTCTGCTGAACTGGCTGTTCCCAAACTGGACAGCGTGTATCCAGCGTGGTGTCACCAGTGCTGCACGCAGAGCTTGTACCTGCTGGGTATATGGATAATGCAGCCCTGTGGGTGTTGAAATCCCATGAGGAAATTCTTTTGTCCACCAGGATGGCCAGGCCCTTTTCTGCTGGGCCACTTCCAAGCCAGCTGGTTCTCAGCCTGTAGCGTCCTATGAGGATAGTCTGTCCCACATTCAGGACTTTGCCCTTGTCTCTGTTGACCAACACAGGCTTCTCACTGGCCCGCTCCTGCAGCTTGGCAAGCCTCCTCTGACTGGCAGCTGTGGCCTCCTGTGTATCCACTGATCTCCCCAGCTTGGCATGGGGATCAGCTGAAAACTTGCTGAGGGTGCACTCTGTACCACCCCCTGCGCAGCAAACATGTCAAACAAGACTTGCTCCAGTATTGATCCCTGAGTCCTCCTAACGGGGCGTCAGTCAAGACTTCAAACCAATGAGACACTACCCTTCAAGCCTGGCGGTACAGCCAGTTTTTCACACATATAGTCTGCCCACCTCATCCACATCTCCCCAGTTATAAGGTTATTGAGGAAGTCCCCCAAAAACTCTAATAAAGACAAGCTTGAATGGCATACTCTGCTTTCCCCGTGCTCACTAAGCCCAAGGTCAGTGACATAGGGTCAGACACAATTGAACTTGAATGCGTAACATTAGCCTTTGTTCAGTCACCTGCAGTCTTCTAAATGCCATGGACTTGCAAATGTCATAGGGTGTGAGCACAAAATAAAACTGGCCAGCTCCCTCGACACTCAAATGAATGCCACGTGGTCCAGTGGACTTGTACATGCCCTGTTTGACAGAGTGGACTTTCTGTGGGTAGTTTCCCTTCTCTGTCCAAACCCTGCTACCAGCCACAGACGCTTGGGAGATGTGGAAGGGGTTTTTTCCAGCAAAGTCCAAGATGAGAGAGGTCTCTTCTTTTTCCGTGACCTTTATGGCCAGTTTCACCACCCAATTCTGCAGCAGACCCAGATTTTCCCTGTCTTCCTTTTGTTGCCAATTCACCCATAGAAGCTCTTTATGTTGCCCTTCATGTCTTTTAGTTGCAACTCCAGCCAAGTTTTGGCTTTCCATATTCCACTCCTCTACTAAAATACTGACCATTTTCCTCTGCATGAAGTGACAGAATGTCAGACCAGTGTAATTTGCTTACTATCTGCTGAATGATTTCTAGAAATGCTGCTTAAGGAAGGTGCTTATCTTTCATCCTTATCTCGTTTTTTGGAAGTTGCAAGCATATCCAGGTGCCTGTTCAAGCATTTATTTAGCTGGTACTGTGGAAAACGCCATTGTTCTAAATTATTCTTTCTTCCTTTGTTCTTTGTTGTTAGTTGGTTTGTTTCCAGGAACCTCAAATTTGGTGCAGAAGAAAAGGGAAAGTATACACACCTGATTGGGAATCAAACAATTAATTACCTTCAGCATGCAGCTTTGACTGCTAATCCATCTCCCGAGGATTTTCTCTAATATTTTGTAGTATTACAGCTCTGCTGAAGCAGCCTCACATGGTTATTATCAAATAACCTTAATGAGAGCTCCTTCCTATTATTCAGATCTGGACTATGTGCTCCATCCTCCTCTAAAACAAAATGGGGAATTTTTTTTTTTTTAAAAAAAGAGCTAAATTAGCCCAAGTTTTTTAGTTCTAGTCAGCTTATAAACAATAAATTCATGGGTTTTTTCTTTTATGACTTTCCAGACCTAGAAAATGGAAGTATTTCTTGCTTTTCAAGCATTTGTATTCAGCCTGGAATGTCCCAAGACAGTTTTCCTACACTTAAGAGATACCACTTGTTCAAAATATTCTCCATTGGTAATTTCATTGGTTGTTTTTGACAGGGAGTGTTTGGTCTCTGCAGTTTTCTAAAGTATCACAGTAAATAAGAAGTATTTCTGCAACATTTTTTCTATTAAAGACGTGGATCTATACAATAGGATGTTGCCTGAATTACAATATAGTCAGAATTGTACATATTCTGCACAGTTATGTACTACACCTCTGCTTCATTAACATGGCTGATACTACAACTGTATTTAAGGTTGCCAAAATTTCTCTTCAAAATTCCTCTTCTGGGTGTTTTTGTCATTTTTTATAGCTGAATTGTTGCATAAATGCTCTACTTTTGGGAAACTTTGAAGATGCCTGAATATGATGAACTCATATTTCTGTTATTATAATAGAGTCATCTGTCACAAGTGAGATGTGTTTTGCATTTACCAGTTGATTCTCCAATTGCTCAAAAAGCTGCACACTTATTTGGATTATTGAATCTGCCCTCTCTCATCTGGGTGCAGAATAGAATCAGATCCAAATCAGGGCTTAGCTGATGAAAAAACTGACAAAGCATGGTGCCATTACCCCTTTCACAATTCTCTTTTTCCTGTGACTGTGCCAGCCCCAGACCTGTCTTCCAAGATCCCCTCCTGGTGACTAGGGAAAGCCTAGGAGAAGTAAAAACCATCTCTTATGGCTAGGAAAGCCATAGGTGACAAAGGACGACAGGAGCAGAAGGTGGGAAGGGGTTTTTACCATCCCCTACCCCTGGACACTGAGGCACAGGGCAGGAAGGAATGATGAGCAACTCTGCCTTCCTGAAAACCTAGCCTTGATCTTTAAAGTTTACTTTCAGGTGCCTTCACGGGGTCTGCACTGCTCTCTGTACCATTCCTGTCATCCTTACCCAAGTTTTTGAGTTACAGATTCAGTGATGGCATCTGGGGAGGACCAAGAAAGAACTCAAGAATGCCAAAAACACAGAACCATGGAAATGAGAGTATATCCAGCAGAGAAGTGGCTAAAACACGAGCCTTGTGTTCTCCAGCAATGGCTGGTGAGCTAAAAACACAGAACTAATATTCCTGTCTCTGGAAGACTGATGTTGAATTGAACTCTACAGCCACACCTGGGCAGAGGTCAGGGACAAAGCTCTTTCCAACCTCTCCCTCTGGTGTAAGAGTGCTTTGGCTGTTATCAGCCAAATATCTTCTGCAGCCTCTAAACAGGGCCAAGGTATCTACTTCAGCTGGCCAGACCCCCATGAGGTCTCATCTCCTTCTCTGGTTTCAGTCCTTTCATGCATTTTGTCCCTTCATGGAGTTCTTCACTGGTCTTGGGCCTGTGGTTTCCCTCAGCTGGAGTTTTTCAAAGCTCCTCTCAAAACAAAGCACTATTGTTCAAACTTACTAGTTTAACCTTACTTAGTTTAACCTACGCCAGTACTCCTAAAACCTCAGCTTCTGAAGGGGAAGATAATTAGATATTAGCCTCAGCTTTAAATAAGGAAGAAAAGTTTTGTTATTTCCCTTTGGGTTTTGGAGAAAAGTTCGAGCATACCAAAGATAAAAACTCTAGGCTCTAAACCAAATAACATAAAATATATTATTTCAAGATGCTATTTTTAAAGACCAAGATTTCACTCATCTCATGACTTTTGACCAGAGACTTGGCTCAGGACTGGAGTTTGCCTTCCATCACACAGGAAGGTTAGCAGGGAGAAACCACAGGGCAGAGACTGGGACCCTTAAAATTCCTACTGTCTTCCGACAGCCCGTCCTGACAAATGTGCCCCAACTCTCAACATTCCTGTAAGATCTACAGCAAAACTGTAATTTCCCCCCTTTTTCCGTGCCAACGCATGTGCAGTGAGTACAAAAGACAAGAATATCAGCGGGTCCGAAACCTTCCAGTAACCAACCTGGGCAATACCAGGATGTGACTTCATCAAGCATTTTCCTTTCTTAAAAAACCCCAAACACAGAATCAAAGAATCAGGGTTGGCAGGGACCTTAAAGACCATCCAGTTCCAAACACCCCTGCCATGGGCTGGGACACCTTCCGCTAGACCAGGTTGCTCAAAGCCCCATCCAACCTGGCTTTGAACATCACCAGGGTTGGGGCTTCCAAACCTCCCTGGGCAACCTGCTCCAGCGTCTCACCACTCTCGCATAAAAGAATTTCTTCCACGCACCCAACCTAATTTTCGCCTCTTTCAGTTTGCACCCATTTCTCCCTGTCCAAATTGCATCAGGAAACTACCTGAGGCCGGAAACTACCCGGTCACCTCCACGGTATCACAGGAACGGCCGGGCCGTGTCGGGGCAGCGGGCGCCCACCGCACCTGGAGCGCGACCACCCCCGCCCCTCTCCCGCCCCAGCGCTGCCGGGCGCGGGCACGCACCGGGCACATGCCCGCGACCCCCGGGACCCCCTCG
>VWPU01009448.1:0-21416 GCA_013398955.1 Callaeas wilsoni
CGCCTCCCGCCCCCGACGGGACGGGACGGGGCCGCCTCCGACAGCCCGGCCCGCTGAGGGGCTGCCCCGGCTGCGCTCCCCTCCCCTGGTCCCCGTGACCATCTCTGCATCCCCAGCCGTGCCCCGATCCTGGTCTCTTCCAGGATCCCCTCGTTTCCCTCCCAGTTCCCACCTACCTGAGCATCTCCATACCCAGCTTCTGGTCCCCATATCCCGCTGCATTCCCACGCCCATGCCCTTGTTCCCAGGTCCTCCTGCATCCCTGTTCCCCAGCCCGATCCTGGGTCGCCCAGGACTCCATGCCCACCCTCTGATCTCCTGGGCCTGGCTCAACTCCTCCGACTGGCCGCAAGAGGCTGCCCTGGCAGTGCTGCCCGGTCGTGCCAGGAGCCAGGCTGCCCACAGCCGCCAGTGGCCAGAAAAGCTGAGTTTATCGGTGAAACCATCGCTGGCTGTTTCCTGCCGGATGCTTTGTTCCTAGCACCAGGCGCTGGCAGCAGGGGCAGGATCCAGCCAGCCCAGCCTGGGCAGGCACCAGCCACCCCACAGGAATCGTGTGGGGCCGGGAGAGGCTCTTCGTGGCTCAGGGGTAGGCGAGAGCATGGTGGGCTGCAGACCTTGCTGGAATGTCCCCAAACTGGGGGAACTCAGAGCTCAGTGCCTGCAGTTGCTGACCCTCGTCTGTGCTGTGCTGTGGAAGTGACAGAGACCCCAGCACAGGCCTGGCTGTGTGTGAGGATTATCTCGGGTTTTGCTGAGCTGCAGGAAGCCCTGGCAGGCTGGGGGACCGCAGTTCCTGTGTGGATCCTGTTTGATTCCTCTGCGGGGTTTCAGCAGCAGCGAGGGAGTGTCCTCACGAGGCAAGTGGCTTTCACAGGTGTCCAAAAATGAACGAGGGCCTCAGATCCAGCTTCAGCAGGCAAATGCACCAGCCATGACATAAACATGAGCTCAACGGTCTCTCGGTGCGCTCATGCAGGGTGGGGACACTGTCTCTGCCTCCCACTGACGAACTCGTGCAGGGAATTGGGGCAGGTTTTGCTGTACGTGCGCAGTTGGAGCGGTGCCAGGGCCACGGCTGCTCCTGCCCCCTGCCAGCCTCCCCGTGGTGTCACAGCCCCAAGGAAGGCAGTGGTTCACCCTGTGGGGGTGTGAATTTCCCCTCCATTCCCTCTTGCAGCATCACCAGCCCCAGCTCTGGCCTGTCCCCCTCCCGTCCTGCACCCGATGCTTGACACTGTTGACCGCAGCACGTGTGACCTGGCACAGCCTGACCCCCCTCTCTCTGCAGGCCAGTCCAGCATCCCTTGGGGATGTCCCGTTCCAGCAGCGTTCCCGTTCTCACTGCCCCCTCCTTTCCCTCTCATCAGGTTTTAATAACCACTCTCTTGCACAATACGGGAAACGGTTGCAACAGCCCGGGGCCAGCTGTCTCGCCAGGGCCGCCAAGGGGCTGCCACGGAGGGGCTGTCCCGGTGCTGCTGGGCAAGGAAGGGGGCTGCTGCTGCCAGCTGCAGGGTGTCCTGCAGACCCCATCACTCCTGGTGTTTCTCGAGTACCCAGACCCCTCACTCCAGTGCTCAGTGCTGCACTGGGTTGCTCGGCTCTAAACCAGCAGCCCCTGAACACCCTGGTGCCAGTCCCGGCTGCCAACAGACCTCCAGTGACTCTGTCTGAGCTGCAGCCCACAGTGTCTGACCTCAAGTCCCAGGATGGGAGCCAAACCTGGGTGCCCAGATGAGTTCCTGTTCCCAGCCAGGGCAAAGGAGGGTGGTGCTGCTTGGGTGTTGTGTGAGACTGTGGTCTCACAGCCTCGGTGCAAGGCCAGGGCCACCTGGGACACAGAGGGCACATCTGGGGATTTGCCACAAGATTGGCAGCCCGGGCACTGGGTCTGGCCACCAAATGCCCTGACACCACTCTGGGGTAGAAAGGGAGTCTCCAGGGTGGTGCTGCCAAGTCCCACGTGTGCCTCGCTGCCATGTCCTGGCAGTGGGGGAAAGCACGAGGGCTGTTGGTGCTGCCCTGTGGACACGCCGGTGCCAGACCTACGGGATGGCTGCGGGAACGGCCACGGCACTTGGGCTCCAGTGTAGGATAGGAAGGAGAAGGCAATTTCGGAGTCGTGCTGGGATGCACAGGAGCCTCGCCTGAGGCACCGGCGAGAGGTCACCGCCCCGGTGACCTGTCCTGCCACGGCCCCGCGCGTGTCCCGGCGGGGCCCCGGTGAGGCGGAGCGGCCGCTGCTGCCGGCAAGTCCTCCGTAGGGAGGCAGCAGAACACCGCCTATGGCAGCGCGGCGGCGGCGGCGGCAGGCACGGGGAGGCGCTGGAAGGCGCTGGGAGGCACCGGAAGGCGCTGGGAGGCACGAAGCATCGCTGGTCCTCTGGCTCGGGCCGCCCCGTATCTCCCCTCCGGTCCTTTGAGACCCTCATCCCACGCGTTTGGGGTGGTGCTTCCCCCGGAATCCGAAACATAACTGGAACAGGAGAGAGGGACACAAGAACCTGTGGCGGGTCAGCACCCAAAATCCTTTCCCCCATCTTCCCAAGGATGCCGGAGCCATCGGGACACCCGTGCCATGGGACACCTGGTGCTGTGGCATCACAGGCATGAGACAGGGAGCAAAGTGGCAGCTCAGGGAAACCACCCACTCTGAGCCTCATGCAGAGAGCCGAGCTGTGGGGCAGCCAGGCAGGGGCACCCCACAACCCCCCAGTCCAGTGCTCCGGGGGTGGCCGTGCCTGTCAGGAGTGTGTCCCTCTGATCCCAGGGGATCTGCGTGGCTGTGCAGCATCCCCGGGTTGACCCATCCTTGTTCATCCCTGAGCAGCTTCTCGGTGGGATGTGGCTCAGTGGGAGAACATTGACCGTGGTCTGCAGGGGATGGACAGACAACACGGAAGCTGAACCCCACATCTTTCTGCTGTAAGGTTAAGAGGTGACCGGTGACAAGTCCCCATGGGGAAGGTCCCCGATAGCCACAGAAACAAGGGCTCAGGAAATGCTGGTGGCTGGAGACCCCGCACGGGACATTGCTCAGGGCTGGTCCCCCCTGGCTGGGCTCAGGGGGGCTGTGGGGGCACAGGGCCAAGGGGGGCAGCAGCAGGGCAGCCCGGGGGGCGAAACCCTCCCCGATGGCTGAGCAGGGATGGCGGCCCCTTCTCCAGCTCCGCCGGGCACAGCAGCGGAGGACCCAGCATTTCCTCCGGCATGGGGAGCTGACAGACAGTTTGGGGGGCTACAAATCAGAATTGAAAAGCCGGGGCTGGACAGGCTGTCTGGGAACTCGTAACCTGAGCCCCAGGAAAGGAGGACTCAGGAAAGCGCTTTCAGCAATCATATTCATCATCTTCAGCTCAGGCTCATTAGGCTCGCGGAGCCCAGCCCCGCCACCGCCAACGCCTCCCGCACGCAGATAGAGCCGCCGGCTCAGACAAATAAATGCTTCCAGCTTCCCGGTGGATGCGGCAGGTCAGGGAGCATCTGATGCCAATTACCCGCGGTGTAGGGTTCCCCGGCCAGCCCCTCGCAGCGAGGCGGCTCCTGCGCTCCGAACCTCCCGCCCGGGTCTGCCCTGGCCGCAGCCTGCTCGGCCACCGCCTGCTCGGCCACCTACACGTCCCCTCCTGTTCCAGGTGGCCCCATGGATCACCCTCTGCTCCCAGTGCCAGGAGCGATGGGGGCAACCAAGGGGAGAGTTTCAGCCTTCTGTTGCAGGGGGAAGAACAGCCCTGTGCCCCCGCGCTTTGGGCTCCTCCATCCCGGGATCAGGGACCGGCACTGGGACTGATCACCCGAGCGCTTCAGGGGATGGTTGAAGGCCACCTCACCACATGGCTGTCCCCACCAGCACTGGGCACCAGCGTGTCACTGCTGTCACCCCTTCCCAGGCTGTCCCCACACATGAGCTCACAACAGGGACCCTCCTCCCTGCTCCCTGGAGTGGGGCAGAGGGTGGAGGAATGTCCCAGCTGGTACAGCAGGTTTGGAGCCATCCTGGCTGAGGGGCTGGCAGAGCCCGGGCACTGGGCAGCCCTTCACCAAGCAGTGGGAAGCGCGCTGGGGCTGTGCATGGCCGTGTGGCAGCTCGTGAGTGCCCTGCACCCCATTGTGCCCACTGTGTGTGGGTCCTGGGGTACCCCTGGGGCAGCTCATCCCCACCTCAGGCCCTGAGCAAAGACAGCTGTGGGAGTCTCTGTCAGGTTCAGGCCCAAAATTACAATGGAACATGGAAACCCGCGGACAGGGCTGGGAAGGGTCCAGGTATCCATCCCGAGGGGTGATGGCAGCCCAGCACAGCCACGCAGCCTCGCCAAGCGCGGCGGTGAAACGGGCACAGGCTCTGCTCACCCAGCAGCTCTGGGGGACAGCTGCACGTTCCCACTTGTCCAGGCTCAGGCTGGCCTGGATGTCCTTAATTGCCCAAAGGTCGGTGTCCCCAAGCCCGGGGCCACGTGTCGGAGGGACTCCGGGCAGCAACCTGACACGGACACAAGTCATTCGGGATCAACGCTGGGGGTCAGGAAATTACAACGGACACGAACCTAAATATGCTGCACGTCCCCCCAGGTAATCAGGGGCCGGGCCAGATTCCAGCTGACAGCTTAAATGCCTTAATTCCTCAGCCGCTGTGGTTCGAGGGGGTCCCATGTGCCGTGGGCTTCTCCCAAAAGGTCTCTGAGCTGGAGATTTGTCTGTAATTGGAGGCGTGTTGCATTCCCCTGAAAGTAGCCAGGTCCCACTGGAGGGGGGCTGCTGGAAGGCAGCAATTTCCCTTATGGAATTATTTACCTGATTAGAGAGTTTATTTTATCAAAATTGCTTCAGAATGGGGCTGCTCAGTGTGTCCAGCGCAGGGAGCTCCCCGGTGGGGCTGGCGGCCTGGAGACAGGTAATTTGTGTGGTTAATGGGACTAATCCACCAGGCAATTACACCAATAGATTTCATGGCTGCAAAGTGCTCTGTTCCCATTAATTAAAAATCTGTTAAGAAGATTAGCACTAAAGGTATCAAAAGAAACCCACGAGTTTCTTTCCTCACAGGCCCCCGAAGGCGAGTGTGGGAGTGCTGGATTGCTCACATTAGCACAAAAATGATTCTTTTAAAGGTAAGGGCTTCGCATCCAAAGTAACTGCTGACACAGTTTACCCCGACTTCCCTACCAAGAGGTCCTTTATTTTTAATTACAGTTTTTTAAAATTAGCCCTGATTGTTCGTGTGGAGTGTTAGCTTAACTATATTTGGAACGTGTGATTCCCCTGTGCGTGGTGGCACAGGGCGAGGAGGGCAGCCCGGCCCAGCCCTGCACCCCAGCGTGTGCCCCCACTGCTGGGCTGGTGCTCGGGACTGCCCAGGAGGGGTCAGGGGTCTGAGGGGTCCGAACTCAGCATCCCGCTGGGATGGTCCCACCAGGGCAGGAATGGGGATGGCAGTACCACCATTGGTACCACCGCAGGTAGAGCCACCAAACCCAGCTGTGCGGCAGGCACCGGGCTGTGCGGGCACCTCACCAGTGTTCTGCGGGCACGAGACTCCGCCAGTGTACAGGACACTTGTGCCACCACCACCTGCACCCCACGGACCCTCCGCTCCCATCCCCACACCACCGCTGCCCGCCAGCCCGGCTCTGCTCGGCCCCTCGCTCGGCCGCTGGTGCCACTCCTGGTCTTTGTCCACAGCCAGACACGAGCAAAACAAAAGCAAATTCCCCGGCAGCTGAAGGTGCCATTTTTATGGCTGGGCTGAACGAGGAAGTATTTTTTGATCTCTTAAAAATCCTGAATATTATCTGACAGTTTATCTTGTTTCTCGCATCCGTGTCTTTGCAGCAACGCCAGCTCATTTACATGTGTATTGCGCCTGCCTCCACGGGTGCTGAGGTCAATTGAAACTCAAGAAAAGAGGAGAAATTTATGCAAAACTGTTGATTGCATTTGTATGTAATGAAATCATCCAATATTCATCTGACTATAGACTCTAATCTGAAAGGAGAAGTGAAGGACATAAGAGTCACTGGAAAGCAATAATGAGCTTCTGTAGTGATTAAAAAAGCACTTGAGCTTTCTGAAAATCCAGCCAGAAATCGTGTCTAATCAACACGGAATATAGGAGGCAGAGATTACATTGATACATTTTGCAAAGCTCACTGTTGAAAATGTATGCGCGCTGTAAACTCTGACATGCCATCCAGGGTCTGTTGGATACAAATCCGGGCGGCACAATCAGCGCCCGGCTCGTCCCTGGCACAAAGCAATCTTGGTGTCTCTGCTCGATGACTCACAAGGAGCGCAATCACATCTATTTTGAAGAGCAATGTTGTTTTTTAACTATGTCGAGAGCTTCCAGCTTCCTTGGAGTTTTTCCTTCCCTTTGCCTCCGTTTTGCGTGTCCCTGTGGCCACGGAGCTCAGCCCAGGAGCTGGCAGGATCCTGGTGTCTGCCCCGGTCCTTGTCCAGCTGCTTGGAGCAGATCGGAGCATCCTGGCGGAGCTCAGAGTGCCTTTGGGCAGCCCGGGAAGGGCGCAGGTCTGTCCAGAGCAGGGATGTGCTCAGGGATTTATTCCTCATGCGGGGACTGTGACCCCTTGGGGACCCCCACCCCTCCAGGCCGCTGCAGTGCCCACCAGGAGGGAACCTGCCGGTGCCCCAGAGGGACAGGTGCTGTTGGGAGAGGGGTCCCTGCGAGGGCAGCGGGGTGTGGACAGCCCAGGGCACAGGAGGGGGTCCGGCCACGGCCCTCCGTCACCCTCTGCCCTGCCAAGGCCAAAGCATTTGGCGGCTGCTGTGGCGTCGCTGACACCGAGCGCATTAAAGCAGCGCAGCCGCTTTCTGGCCCGTGTCCCTTCCCCTCCTGGGTTATTTGGCACAGCTGGAGCTCCTTTCCCACCCGCCAACAGCATCAGCTGCAGCTTCTTATCAGCTCTGGGTGCAATCCAGGCTGGAACCAAGTGAGAGGTTCCTGCTGGTGCCAGTGGAGGAGTGTTTGGAGCAGGCAGACCTCGTGCTGCAGCTCCTGATGTGGAGCAGCAGGTGATTTATGCTGCAGAGGGAAAGTGGGACCTCTCCAGGGCCGCCCTGTGAGCCAGCCGGTGGTGAGTGCCCATCCTCTCTTCTCCTGGGTGGTTCTGCTGTGGTTCTGTGTGACTGGAAGGTGCTGGGGCTGTGGTTTTTTTCTGCTTTTCCCGCTGGGAGCAGGATGGGCTGTGGGGGCCCAGCTCCCCAGGTTCACGTGCTGTCTGCCCTGCTATGGTGGTACCAGGGCTGAGAGCAGTTTCTGTGGGCCCTGTAGCTGCTTCTGGCTGGTGCAGGGCACAGGGGTGAGGAGGGGGTGCAGGTAAATGGGCTCCCCAACCAGCCAGGCTCTGTCCCCAGCCCAGTGCCAGGGTAGTTTTACCACAGGTTTTATTCCTTGTGAAGTGTAGTGGTAAATATTTGGGATATTCCCATGTGCATGACCTGCTGTAGCTCCACTGCCTGCCTCCACCAGCCCACTGCCACCACCCCAAGGGCCTGGAGAATGGGAAGAGGCTGGAGAAGCCTCCACGAGCAGCAGTTCTCCACCTGCCCTGGGTTTGTGGAGCACCCAGCCCAGCAGCTGCTGCTCCTGGGCAGGTATCAGGGAAACCCTTCCAGCCTGGGCTGCTGAGGGGATGCTGAGGCTGCAACAATGGCAAAAAAAAAAAGCCCAGTTGATAAATGTCAAAAGAAATCCAGTAATCGGCTGAAAGCAATTTCCCGAGCTGTGGAACCGCCCTGGGCTTGCCATCTTCCTTTATTCATTTATCATGGTAAGGGCTTTGGCCAAAATACACAAAGCAGAGAAATTGTTGACATGTGGGGCCCTAGCAGAGCAAATCCTTCATCCTCCTCCCCCTCCCCACGGCACACAAACTAACTTTTGGGGAGTTGTTTATTTAAGGAGTGCAGAGCACTCGGTGCTCTTTGAACCCAAATGCCTTGGGAGCAGGGCTGGGGGGCTGCCACCACCTTCCTGCTCCTGCCACCGCCGAGGCCGCCTGCTGCCCTCGGGAGGTACCTGCTCACGGTGAGGAGCTGAGCTGTGTGATGGGCTCAGGTCCTCCTCCAGCCCCTAAACTGTGGTGCCAGAGACTCACACAGGCGTTTTGTAAATGGCTGGGGAGGCAGATGCCGCTTTTGGGAAGTTCCTGTGTTGGCTTTAGGTCTTCTCAGTCCTGGCTAAAGCAGCTGTGCTGACAGCACTGGTTTCAGTTCTCTCCCCACAGAGCCCCTGTCCCCTGCCCACCCTGTGCTGAGCTCCCTCCTCCCTTCCCACTCCGCTGGCAGCTGCCAGCCACGGCACGGGGCAAATGCTTGCTTTGGAACATGTGAACCCAAGGGAACACACCAACCAGGACCTGGCTGTTGTGAGGCTGCTGCTCCACACCTCATTTTGACTTTATTTCAAGCAAAAATAAATGCTGAGGTTTGCAGCAGGACAAGCAGGTTCCTCTCGTGCGTGGTCCTGGCTCCAGGGGGCTGATGGTGTGGGGCAAAAATGGGGTACGAGGTGAGCAGGGCAGTCCTTCCTCTGTGCCTCCAGCAGTTTCCAGTTCTCCTTCCTGATGTTTTATTTTTGATCTCAGTTCATCCAATTCTGTTCCCACCTGGATAAAGGACAGCAAGGAGAGCTCCCCTCTCCCTCCAGCACACCCCGAGGTGGGCAATGGGAGCAGCCAAGGCACAGAGCTGCTTGAGCTGCCCCTGTCCATCCCCGAGGCTGCTGCCTCCGGGCAGGGGCGGGTGCTGGGGCTGTGGCAGTCCGTTCCTGCTCCAGGGGGAGTGGTGTGGCCATTGGGATGGTCTTTATCCAAGAAGTTCCTTGGTCTTTGCTGCCAGCAGCTTGTCCATCTCCGTGGCAGCCTCATCTGCCATTTGCTGGATCTGTGGCAAGACAGTACAAATCAGAGCTCTGTGTGAGGTGAGCCACAGTTTAAAGGGAAAGGAGTGACTGAATCACCCTCTGGAACAAAGCTTAAAGTCCCAATAAAACCCCACTAGTGCTGGGGCAATAACTGGCTCTTCCTGGGGGTTCTCACCAACCCTCAGGGGTGCCAGCGTGGCACCGGGACTGTGAGAGCAGGGACTGGTCAAAGGCTGTGAGGAGAGATGCCCACACCAACTCCTGGCTGAGCTGCACGAGTGGCTTGGTCAGGTTTAACAGAGGGACCCAGGGCAGAGGCCTGCTGGTGCTGGCACCAGGGAAGAGGGGCTGTCACCTCCTGCAGCACTACAGGAACACACAGGTAATGTCCTGTGCACATGCCAGGAATTCACACATCACCTAACAATCCGTTTATTTCTCATAAAAAAAATTATAAAATGGTGATTGTTCAAGCCCTGCCCAGGGATCAGCTCTCTTGGTAACAAGAGATGGACACAGCCAGTGCGCAAAAGGGATGAAAACGTGCAGGCAGGTAAAAAGACTGGAGCACACCATGTGTTATGCACTGGTTTCACAAGATTAAGATCTGCTTGTCCCCAAGGTCTGACAACGACCTTTGCTCATGATGAAAAATTTGGGTACAAGAAAAAAATTCCACTAGAGATGTTACCTCTACCAATGCAGAAAACCATCTGTCTGCCCTGGGAGAGCTGCTTCCCGACAGGATTCGGTTACAATGGCATGGCCATTTTTCCTGCTTGCACAAACGCTCTGTATATCGATGTTTATTTTTGTGAGCACACAGAGAACTGTCCCAGAGCATTTGCAATGTATCTAACTTTAGCTGTTAATAAACAAACAGCTAAGAAGTAATGGCCTGCCTTCAGAGGCATCAATTCAGCAGAACACTTAGGCTTGTGCCTGAGTTTATGCCCAAGTAATTGACTTTAGTGACATCTGCTCTTAGGGAATTAGGCATGTGCTTAAGTATTTTCCTGAATTGGAGCCAAAAACTCTGAACAGAGATAATCTTGCAAGCCTTTTCATTAATAACAACTGGAGCAATGCTCATTAACACCAGTTTGCAGTGGCCAGGCACTGCTGGAGTGGTGGTACAGCCATGGTCATGGATTGTTTTGATCCCTAAATTCTGCTGGTTCGTGCAACAATCCCTTGTAGTACAAAAGCTTTGGGAGAACTTTTTTTTCCTGTGTCAGCTTACAATGGTTCATATCCTAGATCTGGCTTTGAGATTGAAGCCCCAAATCTCGCAAAGAAAAAGCAGATACAAATGTCATTGCCAGCTCTAAAAATTCAGCCCAGGGCTGCCCACTGCCCCGCTGGGCTCTCAGTCCTGAGGATTCATCAGCAAGGGCTGGGACAAACACACCACTCAGCTGTGAGACACCATCATATGGCAGAAGGCAAGACAAGTTACCTGCTTTTCTAGCATCCAGATGGTATCTTCTGACACCTTGTTCTTGAACTTCTTTACTTGGGTGATGCTTTTGCTTCGCACCTTTCTCAGGGCCTCTTTGGACTTGTTGGTGGACTGCTTGGCCAGCTTGGCCAGGCTCTCTCTGTGCTCTCTCGTGACCCTAGGAAAGAGAGCAGAGGAAAAACACCAAAAGGAAAAGCAGTGAATGTGTAGCAGTGCCAGATTTATTTTTTGTGAAGGACTCTGGGTAAACGAGTGATTCTCTCCAACTGGTGCTGTCCTGCCCAGGGACACGCAAAAGCTGCTGGTTTTAGATGGAGCTGGCTCTGTGTGGGGACACTGTCACAGGGCAGAGGGACGGAACAGCTCAGGGCACATTTTCATTCTGCTTTGTTCCACCTGAGGAAATCTGCCAGCTCTGCGCAGCATCCCAGGGAAGCAAGTCTTGAGCCTAGAATGGAAAATTTCCAGCCCAGCCCTAAGCCGGGGATCTTGGACTGAATCTTCTTTTATAGTTGTTGCTGCAGTGCCTGAAAGTCATC
This sequence comes from Callaeas wilsoni, assembly GCA_013398955.1. Taxonomy (NCBI): domain Eukaryota; kingdom Metazoa; phylum Chordata; class Aves; order Passeriformes; family Callaeidae; genus Callaeas; species Callaeas wilsoni. The sequence continues at coordinate 10,886 of VWPU01009448.1, forward strand.
TTGAAATGTTCAGACTTTCCTTACTTCCTGCTGCCAAAGCATGTGTGGGAAAGAGGAAAAATCCAGCTCCAGACTTGAAAGATGGAACTGAAAAGCATCATCCTAAAAAGCAGAGGCTTGCAAAGCCAGGAGGAAATGTCTGCTCCTGAAACTCAGATTTGCCTCCCTGCAGCTGAAGAGCCTGAATTATGTACCTGGAAGCTAGAGAGCTTTTCCTTCACTCAGTCTTATTCCAGCTCACCATGACCAGGATTTCCCACCAAGATGATATGAATACCTGGAGTGACAAGAGGATGCTGCTGGACATGGTAAGCCACAGGTAACTCAGCCCAGGAGAACTTCAGGTGAACCTTCCCCCTGATGTGGGGCCAGTTACTGCTGTGGTGCCACAAAAAAAATGTTCAACTTGCTATCCCAAACTAAAATCTGGTGATGAGGGGGTCTGGCCATCAAAAGGCTCAGGAATGGCTGATGTGTCCCCTCAGCTCGGGTCATGCTCCAGCACCTACAGCTGACCACTGTCAACTGCTAATGCTTAACAATAATATTTTAATTATTTTTATAGCTCTTGGAGTTTCCAGACTGCCTGGAGAAGGAAAAACCCTGGTGCACTCCCTGAGACTCACTAGGAGAACGCGTAGGGGTGATACTGCAAAATAAACATTTCACAGGAGTATTTAGAGATTGGCTGCAGCCTGCCTGGGTCACCAAAACCCTGGGCCAGGACTCGTTTCACAGAGAGCTCAGGAAAGGTGGGGTGAGAGTCCCTGGGCTCTGCCCCACAGTGGGTGTGGGTCACGGGGGCTCTGGGGACACGGTCAGACCCTCAGCCCGGCCCCACTGCCAGGTCTCTGGCAGCAGTGTCTGCAGAGGCACTGGCCTCTCACCAGTCATCCCTGCTCCACAGTGCCAGAGGGAAGAGGCTTCCCAGAACCAGCTGGTATTTACAGGAACTCGGGATCGCCAGGAAAGCTGGCAGACCCAGAGAGCAGCGCCCCAGCCCTGGCACCCAGGGCACGCCGGCCTGTCCCCTCCCTGCCAGACTGTGGAGGGAGGTGGCCAGGGAATGTCACATGGAATCTCAGAATATCCTGAGCTGGAAGAGTCCAACTCCTGGCCCTGCATAGGACAGCCTCAAACCCCCACCCTGTGCCTGGGAGTGCTGTCCAAACGCTCCCGGTGCTCTGGCAGCCTGGGGGCTGTGCCCATTCCCCGGGGAGCCTGGGCAGGGCCCCACCACCCTCTGGGGGAAGAACCTTCTCCTCATCTCCAGCCTAACTCGGCACATGTGGCAGGAGGCTTCTGCTCAGCACAGGCTCGAGCCCAGCCCAAATGCCTGACCAGCAGCGAGCAGGGATCCTTGTGCTTCCCCTGCACCCCAAAATCGACGCTTCCGAGGCTTCTCACATCCAACCTCCCCGGCCAGAGCCCCGCGGCACATCTGGAACCCCCAAAGCTGCCTCACAGGCACAGGTCTGCGTGAGGTCACGTTCTCAGGCAGCTTTTTGAGGGGGTGGGGAGTCAGTCCTGGCTGCTCAGCCCGGAGGAGGGAGCTGGGAATGTCTCCCATGTCCTGCTGGGTGGGAGGGAGCCGCTCGGCAGCGGGGCTGCTCAGCTGTGGGAGCCCGAGCTCGGCGCTTGCGAGCCGTGCCGAGGGTATCGCTCACCTGCCCGGGGCTGCCGAGCCTTGAAGGAAATGTTTTTGTTTATGCAGCGCTGCCAGATTTCCTCTGCTTCTTGGCACTGGGTCACAGCTTTCATGCCTCCTTGTCTGTCTTTATTAACACCAATTTCTTTTTATCACCGCGCAGTGCCGGGGAGTTTCTCAGCGGGTTTTATGTTCCAGCCAGACTGTGTGTAAATTCTCAGCAATGCTACCAATAATGCCAGAAACGGACACTTTTCCAAGCAGATGCTGTTTCTGGTTAAGGAATCCATCAACACGAGCCAGGCCCGAGGTTTCTAAGGACAGTTGTTTTAATCCTGCCCCGAGATCTGGGACTTCTAAGCTGTTCTTAGGTATGTTTTCTTTTCTGTCTAGGAACCATTGTCCCTACCCCCTCTCAAAGCCAAAACAAAGTGTGAAGTGAACTTGGGGAATGAGGACAAGGTCCCACCCAGCTGCCCATGGAGCAGCAGGGTCAATCCCTGCCATTCCCCCAGGGACAGCCTTGTCCTGCCCGGACCAGGCAGCGCCTGGTGAGTGACATGTCGGGGGGGTCACAACACCCACCACCCCACGAGGAACACCTTTATTTCTGCCTCCCCCAGCCCCAGGGGTTTCAGCACTGCAGCCCTCCTTGTCCCACCCCTGACTGTGGCACAGCAGACCCTCAGGGAGGACGACCCAGCTCGGCTCAACACAAGACATTTCTCGGGCTAAGAGTGATTTCTGTACCTCCAACACCAGGAATTTCCTGTGAAGGAGAGGGATCAGTTAAAGGAAAGCAGGCTAAACTAAACACTCTGCATTCATAATTGCAGATAAAACACAGAGTGCGACATTTATTGCTCAATAAAATGCAAGCAAGAGGCTCCTGACGACGAGCAGGAGCAGCTCAAAACAGCTTTGGGGTGTTTTCGAGTGAAATCTTTTGGTCCTTTCTCCCCATAGCAGGGATCTTTGCTTATTTCTTAAAGGGCAAAGGGAAAAAAAAAAGGCTCACAATGAGTCATTAAACTTTCAAGTGAGTCATCTGGCTTTCAGTAAAGCATGTGTAAAAATATTACTGATTTACAAACAATATCCAGTGTAACACAATGGGTCCAAAAAAGATGAATCTAAAAATGAGGCAATACCATAAAAGACACAAGGTCAGGTCAAATTCGGCCAAGAGATCAACCAATACAAACGTTCCCATGGATGGTTTTCTTTCTTTTCTTTTCATTTTTTTTTTTTTCCAATTTTTATTTTTAAACCCTCAGAGGCTACTTTTTATACAAATAAATATTGCCTATGCAGTGCTAGCCACACAAACAGGAGAATGCCTTGGGGAGCAGAGGGATCCTGGCAGGCAGCAGAAGTAAACACCAACGACACCAGTCTATTTTTTCTGTTAAAACTCCATTGGAAAAACGAAACTCATAGAATAAATACTGAAAAGCAAACTCCATTTTTAAATGCTCTGTTGAAACACCCTGGAGCACAGCTGGACCTGCACAAGGCAAAATAAAACACACGTGTGTCCAGCTGACAGGTCAGACCAAAGAGTGGTTTTAATAACAGGTAAGGACAATTTGGATTTGGTTTTATTTTTACTGTGCCTCCCTTCTTGAAAGAACCAAAGTCTGCAGAACCAATATTAATATTGTCTCTTCATTTCTGATTTGTTGCTTATTTTGCACACCTGACGTAACTTTGCAATTTCACTCCCATCTGTCTCTCATGAACTGTTGGAAATAATGCAAAACTTTTTGAAAATTTTAAAAAGTAAATGAGGCATACAATTATTTCTGCCCTGCCTTTTTCATTAGGGGGTTTTAAAAGGATGGAACTGTCTGTCTTTTTGGTAAGTGGCTGAAACTCCCACAGACCCAGACACTTAGCTGGAGAGCAAAAGGGACTGGAGGTGCCAGTGAGGGCAGACCCCCAGGGCACAGCTCCCAAGCCAAAATCCTGAACTCGGGACTTCCCAGGCTCCCAAGCAGCCAGGAAGGGACCAAGAGCTGCAACCCTGACACAGGAGAGGAACACAGGAGCACATGAGGCAGAGTGTCCCTGGGAAGAGAAGCCTTGTTTTCACTCTGCAGCACCCCAGAAGATAGTGACAGACCGTACACATTTGTTTAAAAACACAGTATTTTGTTAAAGCTTGGGATTTGCAGTTTTGGAGTTTCCTCCCCTGCAATTCGTATTCAAGGATGACCCAAGTGCCCATTAACAATCAAACCACTGTGCAGCAACCCGGGAGCCTCAGCAATTACGAAGATAATGGTGCCCTCCTCCTCCTCTGCCTCCTCTCCTGAGGAATGGGGGAAGGGCAGGGAGCACAGGGAAAGAAAATCAGCAAATAGAATGATAATGTCATTCCCTCTCACCGACAGCAACGGAAAGCTGCAATTAGACTTCTCTGATCAAAATGCTGGGTAAAATTCCACAGAATTTTTAAAGGAGATTTACAGCACAAGAAATACCTGGTTCATCTTTACCAAGAAGTCACCTGTTTGTGCAAGGCAGTGCACGTGCAAGGGGCTTGTGCACAGCCTGTGTGGGAGCTCTGTGTCTTTACCATGGTGTGACACCACGTCCAGCCACACCTGCCCAGGGTATTCAGATGCTCCATTAGGTCTGAGCACCCACAGGAACTCACGAATTTTCCTTGTGCCACCCAGCCCTGTGACAGGCTCTGTGTGTGTCAGCGGGTGGAGCTGCTGGGAGCTCTCTAATTTCATCTGAAGGGACCCCCATCCCAGGCAGAAACTGAAGCCCGGATGCAGCAGCACCTCCCGCCTTGTCCAAGGGCTGGGAGATACTTGTGATGGGTGAGGGAAGTGATGCTCAGCCCTTGACCAGGGGCAACCTGCTTTTCCAGCCCTATACCAAATTTTCCACACAGCCACCAGTTTGTAAAACACAGCCACACTGTGTGTTACACAGAAGAGCGAGCGGATTTTTCTGTCAAGGCTATAAATTTCCTGCCTCTCACTCTCATCAGTTCCTTTCAGTGCCCTCTGCAGCAAGGTACTACTCTCCCCTAACACTACTGGTTCACCACTGCTGTTCTGTGCTGGTGTAATTCCAGGAATTTAGAGCAGGGCAGCAAAGAATCAGCCCCTGAATTAAAGCAATAGTTTCAAAAGCCTTTGGCTCTCTCTTTCAGAGTGCTGCAGCCAGCTAGGACCAAGCTTCCTCTGCAGAGGGAAGATGAAAAGTAAGACCAACCATCAGATGCCAAGATATGGTGACTTAGAGCTCAGACACTCAGAAGAGGTTTCACAACTTTTAAGGGCTCAGATTTTTTCCTGAAGCTGAACTACAGCTCTTTGGCAAGCAGCTGCATGGGGATATAGAGCAATCATGCATGTTTACCCTCTGAAGAGCACTCACTGCAACCTTCTGTGTTATCCTGCGTGATGGTGAGCTCGGGCATGGACACTCACTTGGGAACTGGCACCCGAATCGTCGTCCCGTCCACCTCTGGGTTCAGGTTCATGCCACTCTCCCTTATAGCCTTTGCAGCTGCAGCTGTGCTCTGTAAAACAGATCAAAAGGTAAAGGGAATTAGGAAATAATCATTCCCATATGCCAGAGCTCTGTCGATAGTTGGCAATCCATCTCCATGGAACATGGAAACATTTACTTCTGTTACCAGTAAGATCAGGAAGTTACATTGGTGCAGAGAGCTTTGATCAAACCGAATGGGAAACTACAGCCACTCGTATTGGGGTAGGGGGAGAAAGGGGGGAGAGGGGAAGGGAAGCAACAACAAAAGAAAACTGTTTTGCTTCTCTGAAACTATTTGAATGGTTTGAGGCAACACAGAGTGAAACCGCAATAAATTCCCAAGGCAGGGCCTGACTGTGGCAAAGGAGATGAAAGATTCTGAGCATTTAAAAATTCCAGTTGAAGGATTCTGAGCATTTAAAAATTCCAGTTGAATGTTTCCCCCTAGAAATCACCCAGTGCCAATTTTGAAACGTTAACGAACTTAACCACTTCAGCACTATGACCTGACCACAGGACAGCAGGCCAGTAGCAGATGGCTGAGAACCAGTGCCTGTGCCCAGCTCTGTTTATTTTACAGCTTATTACTGAGCATCAACTTCTCAAAACTCGCCCGCCGCTGGCTGCTGCTCTGCTCTGCTTAGAAGGTGGGGTGGCAGGTATGGGTGCACCTCTACAGAGTGCCAGGCTTTGGGGTTAAAGCAGAGTTTGGCCAAGAGCACCCACAGGGCTCTGCCAGGTCACTTCATTCTTGACTCTGACAAGCCTCAGGAGCCTGTTTTCCTGTGGCACTGACATTTCCTACCAGGCACAATGCTATTTCTGATACTCTTTGCCATCATTAACTTCAGCTCCAGGCTGCTGCGGTATTTATGTAGCTCAGGCTGTATTTATAAAGCTCAGCTTCTGCCAACTGAGGCACAAACTAAAGCTCTGCAGATTTGTTCAGGTCCCTGATGTGTGACATCACTGAGTGAAATGAATGCTCTGCTGGTGTTCTGTAGGAGACAACTGTTGTCCCCTGAAACTCCAAGGGCAGAGAAAATGCAACCCAAATGATCTCAGCACATTAGGAATGTAAATGTGTTGTTCCATGGACAGCGCTTGTTCTGCAGGAAAGAAATGCTCAGTAAAAACTGTGTTGTTTAATGTAGGTATTGGAGGAGATAGAAGAAGAGGAAAATAATGAGAGAAGGGAAAATATTGCAATATTGCCTCCATCCTCTTGTAGCCTGTGAAAAAAAATAACTGTATTTGAAAAAACAGTGTTGTTTGGTTTTATAACTCTTGGGAAAACAGACTTTGGCTCTGCAAGTCCTTGTCTATGATTATTTTATTTCTCAGACTCTTCAGGTACTTTTATTTGCATCTCAATGTCATGAAGTACTGACTATATGCTGTAAATAATGACATCAAGTGACCGTGTCTGTAATGGTTTTAGTTCAATCTATCACAAAACAGGTACAGGTATAAAGCAACTGTATTGACAGAAACGGTTCAAGTGGTCCTTTTGCTTAGAAAACAGATGCAGGCATTGCTATCTAGAGGATATTTAATTTCTCACATGCCCATTTCTGAGCCTGAGCTCCTGCTTGGACATGGGATAAGCCATGGAGGGACTCCCTGGCCCTCTCAGCGCCGACACTCCGTGGGACCTCGCTGATGAGGGGCCTCCGTTCTTCAGAGCCTCTATACACACGGGATACACTTTAAAAAACACTTAGGCATCGAGTGCCTTACACTGACCTCCTCTGAGATTTTGCTGACTTAATTAATTGGGGAAAGCCTTTGCAAAATAAATAGAGAGAAGCGCTGGCAAAGCTCCAGCCCTGGAGCGGGATGAATCGTTAACCTTGCGCTCGCTCCTGCTCCCATGCGCCCGGCTCTGTCGGTGGGACCTGCTGCAGGGCACCCCAAGGGCTTGATCCTGAGCTGGGATTTGGATTTGCTGCCTTGTTTAGGGACAGGTCTAATGCTCCTGCAGAGAATTAAAAGAACTTGTCTCTCACGGAAGATAAATCAGAGCCCCTAATTTGGGTTCTGACCTGGAGGTGCTGCCAAGGGAAGAGCTGGCCAAGCTCAGCAGTGCCCGAGTCAAGCTCTGTGACAGCACTCAGCATGAACCAGCTCAGTCCCACCAGGGAAGCTGTTCAGAAGCTCACAGGCTCCATCAGCAGCTTCTCCCATGAACTCTCAGGGGTATCACCAGCCCTGGTGATACATAAGCAAGTTTCACAGGCGTTTGATGAAGTTCCCAGCACAAATTCCAACGACATGTCTGGTTCTGTGCACGGCCACGCCTTGACAAGGAACTGAAATCAGTACAACGGGGCTGATACAGCATTGCAGCCACGTGTGCAGTTCAGGTGAGTGTGTGTGTGCTCAGGACTTCCCATAAATGCGTGGGAAATGGGGAGGGCTGGAAGGGCACAGAGAATCCTGGCACCTGGTCCACGATGCTTTGTGTTGTTTTGCAGATCCAACTGAGGGGAAAGTGCCTGCAAAACAAACCTCTGAAACTGTGGCCCTCCTTGGATACAACCCTCAGTAACTCTCCTCTGAGCCCGTGCTGCTGCAGGTGAGCTGCTCTGGGAGCTACGTGGGGCTGGGGAGTTGCTGTCAGCAGCAAAATGCCCCTTCTGTTCTGTGTCAGCACAAAGTGACACAGCCCAGCCCGAGTCTGCAGCCCTGCCACGTTTGACTGATTTTGTCTAAATGCTCCTTTGCTCAGCATCTACCTGTTTGTTCCCGTGGCAATTATCTCCCCTCCCAACGTGTCCTCACCTCTGGAAAACTGGTCATGTTCACTATCATGAGCTGCGGTGACTTCTGTGAGATCTGCCCCAGCTGGTTCAGCGGAAACTTCCCATCTTTTGTCATCACAGTTATGTGATCCAGGGCCCCTCAAAAGAACCAAACACAGGGAGGTTCAGTGTGATAGAAGTGTGCAGTGATGCCGAAGAAAAAACGTGTCCACATCGCCCCACTTCCCTTCTGCCACGCAAAATACAGAGGTCAGAAAGGAAAAAACGGTGTTTATTCAGACTTCAGGTGCTCTTTGTGTCGAGGCATCCCCTGTGTACTCACAAGCTAAATATTTCAAAGCTGCTCTAAAGCACAAAAACATGAAAACAAAACTATTGTTTGTTTTTGCTGCTAGAATAGGAAAACCAAGCAGGATTGCTAGGAATTAAAGGGAAATGGTCATTTTTTAATTCTTACAACTTAAAGAAAATCAAAATGTTGCTACAAAAATCATAAAGACAAATATTGTCTTTAACTTTGCAGTGCTCTCTTAAACTCCTCTTTTTTTTCTTCCAGGCCCCCAGAGGGATGTCGTACACTGCCTAATTTAACGTATTCAGTTTCTCCCTGAGCTACTCTTAATCTGCTCTCTACTTTCTGCTGCAAAATGTTAACAGGCCAAAAGGCACATGGGACAGGAGGTACTTTATCAGTGCAATTTAAAAAAAAATACCTATGGTTAAAATAAATAGTTAGGAGACTGAGCTACGCTTTCCAGCTCCATTAAAGACAGAAGTGCCCCTGCCAGAGCTGGGGTGGTGAATGATTCAAATTTGGTCATTGTTTAATGTTCAATTTTATCCCTGAAACTTGATACGCTCACAAATGCGTATGCCCAGAGTGTTATAGTAACTGCAGCTTAGTCAAACATATTCACGTTTCTTCCCAAAACACAAAATCCACTAAGTGAAGGAGGCTTGTGCAGGTCACTACCCGCAAAGACGCACAGCAGAAAGAGGTTTGTACATGCCAGACACCAGCCCAATGGCAATTTCCAAAAGGCTAATTTAATGGCAATTGGATTTTTCCTGCCCTACTGCACCATTAGCTGACAACCTGCTTCTCCATCACATCTGCAAACAGTTCAGTTAGACACTTTTGACATCTCCCACTTAAAAAAGCTATTTCCAGGAAGCTATTAACAAAAATGGATTCTTCCTGGTCAAGCTCAGGGTGAAGAAAGACTCTAGCTGGGGATGTCAGGGTTGTAGGAATTGGATGTTCAGCGGGTAACTCCAGGAAAAGAAAATCAATTTTGAAAAAATCTGAGTTGCCTAGGATTTGTATCTTTATTTACAGGCTACAGAACATCACACAAGGAATGTACCAACCTGGTGAGGTTCTAACAGTGAGATTTCTGCTGAAATCTGCTTTCAGAGCTTCTATGACTGCCTGCATGTCTTCACTGGTTTCCTCCAAATTGATAATATCCTCAACTAGGGCAGCACTGATATTCACTTTGGCTTGACTCTGCCCTTTACCTTTAGCTGCAGATTACACAAAAAAAAAATTAGTTTCTATTTCTGGTAAGTTAGTTAGAAAGTAGAAAGAAGATATTAAAGTCCTGGTCAGATTTAGAATCGAGTCTAAGACAAACCAAAGTAAAACCAAAGTATCTATATTTTTTAATGAGTAAAGAGCTCAGCACTTGAGCACATCAGCCAAAATCAATAAATACATTAAAAATTTTAAAATATTGAGAGAGAGGTTGCAAAACCGTGAAAAAAGCTGCTGTTTTTACCTTTTTTGGTAGCCAGCTGTCTGCTCAGCAGCATCTGCTGGACACACTGCCTGCAGCCCTCCAGGAGCGGGGCTGGGCAGCCTCTGGGAGCCCGGGGCAGCCCCCGGGTCATGGCAAACGAGGAACGGTGCAGCAGGGACGGGAGAGGACGGAGGCACCTCAGCGCCAGAGCCATCGCTCACAGCTGCTCTCTGACCCACCTGGGGAAGAGAAAGGCGGGTGGGCTGCTTGGCGTGCTACACCCGAACACATTCGGGCCTCAGTGGCTGCTGTGGGGGTAAGGTGGCAGCTCAGTGATGTGAGCAGCAGGTTTGAGGGTCTGCGGGGACCAACGGGCAAATGCAGTGCACAGGGCCCGGTGGCTGCCAGCCCGTGCCCACGGTGTCAGCACGGCCTTTGCACATCTGTCCAGATGGGCTCTGACACAAAAACCACGGCTGGGCAGGAACGGCTCACCACGGTGTCGGGTGTTGGCACATCAGCTGGGCTGGAACTTTAATTTCTGTCTCGCGAGGTCTGAGACAGAACATGCCCAGGGTTTATTCCAGCCTGGGCCGTTCGAGGCTCCGGCGAGTTTTTGCAGCTTCGGCTCTGCAGCGCTCGGAGCTGCGGCAACACCGACGGGACTCGGTCCCCGCGGAGCGGGCGGCGCAGGCACCGGGGAGCTGCCGCTGGCGGCCACCGGGGGAACCGGCCCCCCTGCGCCCGGGGCACCCAGCCTCCTGCCCCTGCTCCCCGGTCCCGGTCCCGGTCCCGGTCCCCGCCGGTGCCCCCGGTGCCCCGACAGGTGCGCACAAGCCCCGCCCCCTCCGCCCCGCCCG
>VWPU01009452.1:0-13702 GCA_013398955.1 Callaeas wilsoni
CTGTGCAATAGAGCAGCCTGCGTTTCCAGGGGAGGCAGCCCGGCCACGCTCGGCTCTGCTGCAGAGAGGCCTGCCCTGGGACTGGGAATGGGGCGTCATCCCTGCAAAGCCAGGTGCTCTCTCCAGCATCCCAGTGGCATTTCCCAGGTAAGGCAGCTGAGCTGCGTATTGCTGGGTAGCCTAAAAGTGCAATTACAACCAGGAGAACGGGGCTGGGAGCGGGGCTGGCTGCCCCAGGGGCCGCGGTGCTGGAAATAATCACAGCCGAACTGCCCCTTTTTCAGTGAGGACTTGCCTCTCTTCCCCCTCCGCCCCGCGGTCCCTGCCGGGGTGAGGGGTGACCAGGGTGCTGTCACACGGCCCGCACAGGTGAGGGAACCGCTCAGACAGTAAAAAACCACCAAAGCCAAGGAGCTCTGCTCTGAGAGAATGAGGGAGAGCAGAGAGGCAGAGCGGGGCCGCAGTCGGAGCAGGTTCAGGAGCAGACTTGCCCAGGCCTCAAACATCCCAGCTTCACATTTGCCTCGTGCTTCAGCAATGCTCCCAGCCGAGCTTTTTTCTCTTGCTTGCCTTGCTTGCAGTGGAGAGGCCGCTGGGGCTGTGCTGCCGTTTGCCTCTCCAAGGGCCGCTGTTTCCCTCAGGTGTACCCGGAGTCCCTCGGGAGGAGGGCACAGCATGCCCGAAAGGCAGCTCCTTCTCGAAGCTCCCCCCGGAGAGCTGCTGTCCTACCGCAGCACTGTCCCTGCAGGCCCGCGGTCCCCTGGCTGCACTGTGGCTGCCCAGCTTCGCCGAAGGGAGCCGTGGGGAAGGACGGGGAGAGCCGGCAGCGCAGGGTCTGCTCGGGGATGGGCAATGCCCCCAAACCAGCCCCGCACAGAGGGGCCGGGAAGGAGCCCAGGCAGCCAGCATGTGCTCTGGGAGCAGGAGCACCACCGAGGCTTCCTCAGCTTTCAGTGAGCCCCCTCCCTGCCCTGCAGCCTGCTCCTGCCCCGGCTTGCTTCTCCAGCAGTGGGAAGAGCCTTCCATGGCCAGGAATGCCGCTGCCGCCTGTAGCTGATGGTCAACTTCTGTCTTTCATGTGATTTGTTTGGTTTCAGCTTTTCCAGCCGCCCAGCATTCAGCTACTCTGAACTTTGCTTGCATAAAACAAAAACCAAAACCAAAGAAACCCATTTCAAACCCCGTTGTCTTGTGGAGAGGCTTGGGGTGCATTCCTGGATGACAGCCCGGGTGCATCTGTGCCTCACCTGCCTGGGCCACACCTGGAGGCACAGGAACGTTGTGTAGAGCTGGAAACATCCATGGGCAGGGTGGGCTCGGGCTCCTCTTGGAGTGAGTGATGTGTTTGTGCCTTGGCAGGAGTGCTGTGTGAAGGGCTGTGTACATCAAAGCCATCTCTGGGTTATCCCCGTGTGTATCCGTGATATTACAGACCAGCTTTTGCTTTTTAAGGAATGAGAGTTCCAATCTGGCTGATGGGCAGGGATTACACATCCCAATCCCCCCCAAACAATACATGTTCTTGTCACTCTGTAGCTAAGAAGCAGCACCGGGTTCTGCACTAAGTGCAGCAGCAGGGCAGCATCCCAAAGCATGTAGTGCACCATCTGTGCTGGTTTATAAGGAACACCTGGAATTGCATGTGCTGGGGAGATGAAATGGGAATAACTGGCATTTTGAGAGTGTTTCCAAGCCCTGTCCACCGAGGGTTCCACAGTCAGCTGCTAAGGAAGGACAGGAGCTGTTAAACTGCAAATCTGATCCCCAAAGCTGCAGGTACAAATTGTAAAACTGTCTTTATTTGTCTGCACCTCCTACCTTTGCTACGGGAAAGAGATAGAAGGTATTTCTGAAATGCTTTTAATGTTCACATCCTTTTTTCTTCCAGCTCTCTCCAGGCAAAATTCATCCTGGTGAAGATTTGCACCTCCTCCTGTCAGAGCCACAGGAGTTTGTCACCTCTTGGAGGTTTGACAGATCTCTGTGCTCTGCCCTTTCCGCAGGCTGGAAATGGCTCTAAAGTTTTCCCTGTCTCAAGAGCCCCCCAGGGCACATCCCCAAATTTCTCTCCACTGTCCAAAACCAGGGTGGCCTGTGTGTTGTCTGAGGGACACAGAGCACTTTCCTCTTCTCCTGGTACCAACAAAACAGGAACGAGACAGGGAACACTGGGGAGGATTTATTTTCCGTTCAGGAGAGCGTGTTAGAAGTGCAACCCTTGCAGGAACACTTGTCTCATAAAGAAATCATCAGTGCTGCAAGCAGTGTCTGCTCTGGGGCTGCCACAGCTCCCAGCTGGGGGGGAGCTGGGAATGGCACTTGGTGTGGACAGGAGGGATGGGGACAGAGCTGGGGACACACACGGGGCTGGACACAGCTCCTGGACAAACTGAGCTGGGGACACACAAAACTCTGGACACAGCTCCTGGACAAACTGAGCTGGGGACACACACGGGGCTGGACACAGCTCCTGGACAAACTGAGCTGGGGACACACAAAACTCTGGACACACAGAGCTCTGGAAACAGCCAGGTCTTCACACACACCCAGCTCTGCACACACACAGAGCTCTGCACGCACACAGAACTCTTTTACACACACAGTCTCTTGCCCTGTTGCTCTAAGGGCAGGACCCCTAGCACACATCTAGAGCCTGTCTGGCCTTTATTCCTGTTTCACAGCTGGATGGGAGCAGAGATGCATTTTGCCACAATCTTCGTTTTCCACAACAAACCCTGGCACTAAATTCACTTATAAATAACCTCTGAGACACTCAGGGCTGCCTTCGTGGCTGGCCCTGGAAGCCAGTGGAGTTAACTTCAGAAGAGAAGTTTCATTCTCTGTTTTTCATCTAGAGAAGCAATTACAGGATCTATTGGTATATTTGCTTCTCTTCTTAGCTCACCTTTACAAAAGCTGTGCAGCTTTTATTCAGTAAGTCCTCAGAGGGTGTGGATGTGCATTCAAACCCCTGCAGGGTCATAGGAAATCAAAAAGCAGCTGGCCCTTGCTCACAGCGTGGTTTGCCCTGGGTGGAAACAATTTAGGACTTAAGAAGTGCCTTGTCCTAAAGACAGCAGTCTTTAAGTCTGGTTTTATAGAGGCTGGATTGATACCCTGAGCACTGCAGAAATGTGAGGGGAGCAGCAGGTTTGAACAAATCAGTCATTTACAGGAGTGGAGTCGCTGCTGCTGTGTCACAAAGTCCTTTGTCACTGCTGTTCCTCCAGCCTGGCGAGACCTGGCCTCTCCAGACTGATGGTCTGGGCAGAGCTCTGCTGAGCTGCACTGCCCAGGCTGTTTCAATATCAGTCTGGTGCTGGCTGACCTGGACATCTGATAGCTTTTCCTTCATCAGTCATTCCTGTGAAGGGAGATCGGAGTCTGAGGAATGTTAGCACGTCTCAAAGTGGAATTGCTTTCCGCACATTTGAGCCATCACACGAGTCCTCTGTCCTCTGTTTGGAAGCCGGATAAAGCAAAGTGCCATTTGCCTTAGTGTAACTCCTCATCAGCCAAACTGCTTTTTCTGAGCCAAAACAGAGCAGCCTGACAGCACCAAAGCTCAGATGACAGGAACGTGGGTGCTTCTTTACAGGGCTCTAAATCAGCAAAGGACAAGACAAGCAAATTGCACTGATAGTGCAATTGTCAAGAACTCTGTCACTCGCTGCCTTATCTGTCCTAAACCACATTGTTTGTATTTCGTGATTGATTTTACTTTATTTGTGATTTATTTTTTGGCCTGGCTGGAGCCCAGCTCTGTTGTGTTGGTGTCCAGGCTGTCCACAGCCAGCTGCGGAGGGCTCTCGCACCCCCAGGGGACACCCGGGTGACACAAAAGCCTGGGACAGTCCCCAAGAGCCCTCCCACTCCCACAGGCAAAAGCGGCGGTGCCATTACCGGGGCGGGGCTGTGTGGACAGGGAGCAGGGAGGGTTTTTCTCTCATCCCACCGAGGGCGGCTGTCACCACCTGCCTTAGCAGAGCCTTATCCTGCAGGCTGCTTTTTCAGGGAGTATGTGACCTCTGCTTTCCTCAAAGTTTCACTCCCCCACAGATCCAGGGCAGCACGAGAGGAGTCCCTGGCCAGCCCTGCTGCTGCGGTGGTTTCACGCAATTCAGAGGAAATCCCGAATCTTTGGACCAGGAAAGGAAAATAGGAGCACATACAATAAATACCCATAGCTGTGCTGGGAGCCCAGAGGGGGCCGTGGCCTCTGCTTCTGCCCCCAGCAGGGATCGTTCCCGTTCCCCAAGGACCGAGCAGGCTCCCCACAGCCCCACCGTGCCTGCTCCCGCTGGATCTCCTGCTGGAGGCACCTGCTGCTTGCCGGGGACAGGTGACTGTGACGGGGATGCTGCAGGGGCTGTGGCGCTCCAGGTTGGTATCCCCCGGCAGCCCCTCCCTGGCTGGCATTCCATGGCTGTGGAATTCACAGCCTGCTGGTCAGGTGGGGGCAGACGGAAACAGATGGAGAGAAGCAAGAAATGTTGGATGGCCAAGGCCTGACGTGTCCCGCTGGCATTCCCGGTGCTGCCAGGGGGCCTGGCCTTGTTTCTCCTGTCTGGATGCACCATTAAACAAGTTTGATTTTGCTGCCTGCTTACAGCTGAGTGGTTTCAGCCTCCAAAGGGCTCCATTAAAGACATCCCTGGTTGTGTGTGGCTCCCAGGTGGGTTTGTGCTGCAGCGGGGGGTAACAACACTTCCCTGGCAAAGGGAAATGGGTGCTTGGATTGTCCCGTCCACTTCTTGCGCCTGGGGCACGCGGACTGCTGATTTCCAGCCCAGGGGAAACCAGGCTGGCAACCTGAGGTGCAGGGGCTGTGTTCCTGTCATCTCCTGGGGGGTGGAGAAGAAATCAGATCCCATTCCCCAGAGGCAGCTCCACCAAAGCCCACGTTCAGCCCCAGTGTCCATTCCCACTCCCCACACACACCCACTGGGGGCGAGGGAGGGAAGCAGGGTAAATGGGGGTGGCTGGCACTTCGGGAATAAGCAGTGCCCAAAAATGCAGAGATAACAGCCCCGAGAGAGACAAAACCTGCCCAGCACTGGGTTTTGTCCTGACTCTGTAATTCTTCTGGCTTTTCATAAAAAGGCACATTAGTGATAGGTAAAGGGGGGTAAAGGCCACACTCATCCTGCAGCAAACACAAACAAAAGCTTTTGCTGGAAGACGAAGGCTGATCCAAACTGCTGTAGAAATGCCAGTTTGAATTCCACCCTTCTACCCTAGTTTTAATTCCTCTACCATGCCCAGAAGAAATTCCAAGAGGGCAGCAGAAAAAGAGCACTGCCTTCTGTGCCAGGATTATTTATTCCTGCACCAAACCATCACGAGCTTCTGGTAACACCAGGAGCTGTTCAGTTGGATCGGCCAGGTGTGCAAAGAGTCTGAAAACCAACAGAAATGTTGTGATGGGCTCCCTGCGTGCCAGTGGAAACAGATGGTTTAAATAAATAACCGCGGCTGGGAGTGTTTCTATCCAAACCCTGCAGAGGGGATCCTTCAGGTGGAACTGAGCATGGAGAGCTTGCCAGCAAAGCCAACAGCAGCTCTGTCCAGCCGTGCTTGGAGCGAGGAGCAGGCAGGCTCCAGGCTGAGAGAGCTGGAAAAAGCCTTAGCAGCAAAGGCAGAATTAACGGCATGGGAACACTTGTCTAGGTAAAATATATGGAATTTTTAAGAGATTGTTCCTCTTGGCCTGTGGCTCGTAACGAATTAAAGCTGCTCTGGAAGACGGCCCGTTTATGTTGTGCTCCAGTGCTGGAGCTGGGGAGGACTGGGCTGGACTGGGAGGCTGAGGTGGTGGCAAGGGGGGCTGGGTCAGGGACATGGTTCTGGGCGTGCTGGGGCCAGGAACAGCAGGGCTGAGGGCTTACAGAACCAGCACAGCGATCAAAGGGAGCGTGGGCAGAGACCCCAGGGCCACGGCAGGGGACACCTGGGGACACGGCACAGGTGAAAGCCCCTTTGTGCCTCGCTCCCACCCGGCTGGGTGTCCCCAGGGGCCGCCCCAAGCCGGGCATTTGTGACAGCACAGCCCCTCTGAGGCAGCAACAAGCATTTTAACCACATGGTCCTGGAGGGATGGACACAGCGCTGGCCCCAGGGAGCAGCTGGGGTCACACCGGTGTGTTCCCAGCCCAGGCTGCTCCCCTGCCCCACAGCTCACTGCCTCCTGCCCCACAGCCCTGTTCTCCAGCTGCTTCCCTGCTTTGCTTCCCTGTCCTTCAGCCCCTCCACCTGCTCCCCCTTGCTGCTCACCCCAGCCCGAGCAGACCCTGCCCCATCCAGAACCCCTTTTCCCCTGGCTGGAAGGGAACGCTGGACTGGCCAAATTCCCATATTTCCATCTGAACCAGGCCCTGGCTGCAGCCACTGCACCCAAGGCCAGTGTTCCTGCAGAGCCCTCAGCAGGGCACCAGCTCCGAGGGGTCCTGCTGCCACCCTTCCTTTCTTACTTCATCCCTTGATTACTTTCTTTTCATTCCCTTCTTTTCCTCCCTATCTCTGTCATTTTCCTTCATTTCTTGCCCTTCTTGCCTTTCATTTCTGCTTTTTTAAAATTTCCTTTTGTATTTAATTCATTGCTTTCTTGCTCCCCAGACACATCTTGCTGGCACAGCTCGTTCAGCGAACGCAGACTTCTGTCATCCCCCTCTTTCCCTGCCCTGCCCAGCTCTGAGGGTTGTAAATCCTTGATTAGGGAGGTGATCCACGAGCTCCTCTACTTTCTACTTGTGGTTTTTACCACGTGCTGCAACGTACAGGCAAAAATTCTTCTTTCTCATTCCGTGCCTGCCGATGACATCCCAGGAATAAAGCTCAGCGTGTGCATCCGTTTGTGACGAGGCCGTGGCTGTGATGTTGGGCATTGGCCGTTAGTTCTGCAGTGTCAGGGCTGGGAGCAGCCCTGAGTGAGTCGCTTGAACAAAAGCATTTCTTCCAAGTGACATTAATTCCTGTTATTCGCCTGATGGGGCCCAGCACGGGCCGGGAAAGCTCTGCTCGGGCTCTGCCTTCACACCCCCTCACCCCTTTAATTTTAGTAATGAGAAAAATCAGCACCCCAAGGCACCAGGGGTGTCCTGACCCTGCCCGGCCCAGGGATGCAGTTTGTTATTCCCCCTCTGGCTTCCCCCCTTGTGTCTCCCCACCTCACCCATTTCCCAGCTGTTGAGGTTGAACCTGAAGCCTGGGTTAAGGACACTCCTAAATTCAGTTGTTTGTGTCCCATGCTTTGATTCAAAGAGCAGTAAATGGCATCATCAGAGCTCTTACAAACTCCAAATGAGGCTGCTGGAGCCCAGGTCCCAGGTGGTCAGGACATCCTGAAATGTCCAGGGTAAGGCCACAGCAGCCCTTTCTCCACTTTGGTTGGGTTTAATATTTTCTCTTTGCGTTTAATAATTCCTCTTTGTGCTTTCCATTTATTTCCTGCTGATGCCAGCAGCCAGGGCAGGTGCAGGGAGCACCTCATCCCTGGCCAGGCAGTGCCAGCCCTGCTCCACAGCCTCCCCAGCTCCCTGCAGAAATCCCAGATAAGGAGCCTTTGGCTTGCAGGGCTCTCGGCTTCCACCTGCAAACTCCTTTCCAGCCCTCCCCCTGCCTGCTCTCATCTTGAGTTCTGCATTAATCCTTGTCCTTCTCCATTGCCCACATCCAGGTCTCCAGCCCCAGTCTGTGCACGTCCTCCCAGCCGTGGGGCAGATTTCCATGAACATCTGCAAAGTTCCCTCCTTAAAAACCGTCTCTTGCTGCACTGGGGAGGCTGTTCTCTCTCCTGCTTTTCCTCCTGGGGGTTTTGTCTCATCTTCCTCTCCCAGGTTCCCATTCAGCAGTCCCAGGCAGGCACAGATGTGTCCCAGATGTGTCCCAGATGTGTCCCAGATGTGTCCCAAGCACTGTGAATTAGCAGGGAGCCAGGCATGGAGGTTAAAGCTGCTACTGCTGCTGGTGGGAAAAGGCACCATTCCCAGAACTCGGTGGTGCTGATGCTCGTGGCACTTTGGAAAAGTCATTTTTGTGAGCTTTTGTGAGGATCATGGAATTAAACCCGATCTGTGGTGCTGGGAGTGAGCAGCACTGAGCAATCAGGTAGGAGCTATGAAACCAAAATTACAGCAGTGAGGGGAAAAGATGGATCTCAAACTAGGGAGCAGCAGGAACTCCCTTAGGAACGGTTTTAATGGAAGGGATGAGACTGAGCAAACCTCTGTGAGCTGCTGAGAACCAGACACAAATCACAGAATCATTTAGGCTGGAAGAGACCTTTAAGATCAAATCCATGGCCCTGGCCCATCTCTCCTCGTTCCCTGGGCTGCAGCAGTGCTTTCCCTCCATGGAAGGTTCCCATTAGCAGTCCTGCACAGCCAGGTCCTGTGGTCAGGGGGAAAATCCATGGATTAAACAGTATCCCTGGCTGGATAAGTGGGAGGGCCCAGTCATGCCTTTGGGAAAGGTGCTGGAGCTTTATTTTCACATGGTAAACCCCACTGAAGCTGAACTGAGCCAAATCCTCAGCAGCAGCCCAGGAAGAGCCCACAGAAATCCTCAGGAATTAATGAATTAATCAGCCACACATCAGGCTCCAATCTCAGGACTTCTGTCCACATTCTAAACTCTGCTTTCAATTTCTTGACTCTTCTGCATGAATCACCCGAGTACTAAGTCTGGTCTCAGATTTCATTGCCGATTTCCCTCTTTGCCAGGCTCTCTTCAGGCTCTTCCAGACCCTGGAAAGCCACCCTGGGGATGCAGAGGGCTGGACCAACTCTCCCCTCTGGGTTCAGGCTTCCTTCAGAGCTGAAAACGGGGCAGGAGCAGGGAGTGGGTGCCTTGGCTGGGCTTCCGAGGTGCTGAGAAGTGAGGAGCTGGGTCAGGGTTTGTTCTTGCTGGACACCCACAGATTCCCAGTTTTAATCATGTTACGTTGGCTACTCCCCCTTTATCCTCACTTCTCCAGAGCCAGTCAGGGTTTTACTCTGGACTTTCAGGATTTCAGCCTTTTTCAGGAAATAAAGCTCCAGTCCAAGCACCACAAGTGTTTCAGTGCAGCTTTTCTGCTTAAAACCCCACCCTCCCCTAAATGCTCCAGAAAGAACAAGGCTGCTTAGGCAGCAGCAAGGCTGCCAGGGAAGGAGGGGATCTCAAGTGTACTTTTTTTGAGCTAAAAATAAGTTTATTAAAGGAAAACAAAGTCCACATCCAACAAAGATGCGAGAGGATAATGGCAAGGAGATGAAGCCACAACAAACCAGAAGAAAGTCCCTTTTCCCAGACCTTGTGCTGAAGCCAGAAGAGGGGGGAAGTTCTGCTACTGAGAAAGAAAAGGTTGTTAGGAAGCAAGTGTATTATAAATGATATCCTCAGGGAAGCCTCGAGTGCAGCAGAGCTCACATTAACAAGGCAGAATTAAAGAAAGGCTCCATCATATGAGCCTTACTCATGGTTCTGCCGGGTTCTTACACAATTAAACAGCTTGGGGCTGCTCCCGTGGCCTGTTCTTAACCAAAGCTGTCCCACTCTCGCCCTGCAAGGCACAGCTAAAATTAGCCACGTTGGCTGGGCAAGAATTGCACAACCCAGCCACAAATTAGCAGATCCAGTGCATGATGCTTGACATTGTCCCAAAGTCCTTAGTTCCCACTGAAAAATAAAGCTGGTCTGGAGACGAGGGCTTGGCAGGAGGAGGGAAAGCTCAAAATAGACCGTGGCTGCCTGCTCTGGGTACGGAGAGTGCTGGCTAAATGGTTTAATTAGCTCGTGTTAATGAAAAGTAAATTTTGAGTACTCTCTCCTCCAGATTTTCATCCAAATGTTAAGATAATGCACTTTCAGATGGCTGAACTTTTCCTAAACCCCCAACAGCTGGAAGCTCCACGGTAGCAACAATCCCAAGGTTCAGTACTCGACATTCCTCCCCTCCCCATCAGGGCAGGTTGTTCTCAGGTTTGAAAACCATGGGAACAAGCAATCCTTGGTCCAAGGGCCAGGATTACCTTTTCCATTGTGCTCAGCTACAAAGACCCTTAATGCAGCCTCATTTCAGCCTCAGGCTGCTTCCCAAAACCAAACGTGATGTGGAGATGACCCAGACCGGTCAGATAGTTGAAAACTGTCCAGCAAAAAATACCTGAGAACAGCCATGAAAGGAAAATTTAGCTTTATTTCAGTGAGGGCAACACCCATTGCCTGGCAGTGCCTGCCCAGCCACCTTTGCTTCCATCAGAAATAAGGGAGGACAAACCCCTTCCCAAATATTTTTTACTAAAGCCCATCTTCACTTAAAATGGGAGAAAAAAATAAATTTTTTTCTTTCAAATTGAGCAATCTGCACTTTTATTTTTCTCTTTCTAAGAGAAAGAACATAATTTTTAACCTGTGGATGTGGGTTAGAGGGAAAGCAGGGGAAGAAGGGCTCTTCTCCCTGAGAGCAGCAGAGTCTTTGGCTTAAGAAATCCCGGCAAAGCTGCTGAGGAAGTGATGCCAAACATCAACCATTCCAAGGGCAGCCATTCCCTTTGTCTGCTGCACTGCTGGTTTGATTTCTCCACCGTCCGTCTGTGCTCAAAAAAGCACCTGGGAAATGTTCTCCAGGGGAGCATCCACGCCAGAGGAGAGCCTGTGCTGTAGCCAGAGCCTCTTGAAATCAATACAAAAAATAAACACCACTGGAAGTGTTTTTGAGAGGAGACAACAACTCCATTTCTCTGTCCCTGCTCTCTCACCAGCTGGGATCTCTGACAGGACTGGTGAGGGGGTTTCTGACAATAAAATAAATCCAGGGAGATGGGCTGCTCCCTGTTCCTGGCTTCTGACTGCCCCTTTAAATGCTTGTTGTTAATGGGGGGAAACAAGATTGGCCCTTTTCTTCTCCAGAGTGCTGGAAATGCAGAAAATTTGCATTTTTGATGCATCCCAAATTCAGCGGAACAGGGAAGAATTTGAGTTTTGCTTTCAGGCAACGTTTGCTATATCACTATTTCCATTTATTTGTGTAAGTGGCTTCCCTACTTCTGCTTTGTACTGGCAGTGCATAAAAAGCAGATAAGAGAAACTGCTTTTAGTGTCTGCAAACTAATTTTGTGAAATCAATTAACACGTTAATGAATTAAAGAGTGTTACCATTTTCACATTTCTTCTCCTTGATAATGCCAAACAGTGGAATTGGAGGGCAAAGATTTTCATGGTTTGTTATTGCTGGGAGCTTTGCTAATTATTTTTCCCTGTATTTCTGTCCCAGGAAATGCCACCAAACTGTGGTGAGGAGGGAAGGTACCAAGCAGGGCTTATTCCTCACGTGAAAAACACTTGAAAAAATCCAGGGAAAAGGCATCCCAGATGGAAACCAATAAACCAAAGCCCTTCTGGGCCTTGTTACTGCCCAAAACATGGGAGCAGGGACGTTGCTGGAGAAAGCGGCCGAGGAGCAGGAGGGAGGAAAGGAAAATATCTCCCAATACATCATTGCCATGCTGGTGAGCCCTCCACTGAGTCAGTCAGAGGTGAAAAGGGAGAAGGGAGCTCAGCATAGGGAGGGTTGAGGAATTCCTAACCCAAACCCAGCTCTCCCACCGACTCAGTTTTCTAATGCTAAATACCTGGTGAATCGTCTTTCCCTTCACTTTCCACCTGACTCCACAGCCTCTCACCAGGTATTTCCCTGTGTGGGGGGAGCAGGAAACCAGATTCACACAGAACATTATTTCTTTGTGGTTCTTACAGACGTGGGGGCTTGAGGTTTCTGAGGGAGAGGGAGGATTTGTCTTCCCATATTTATTATTTTAAATAAATAAATAAAAAGTACTTCAGTGCTTAGAAGAGAGTTGTTTCCATCCAGATACCCCGATCAAACACATCCAGCAGAGCATCCACGAATGTCACTCAGCTGGAAGTAAGATGCAAAGAATCCCGAGGGATTTCACAGTGCAGCATCATTTTCCTTTCAGTGGACACACACATCACATCCATCGCACAAGGAGAGGGATCATCCTCTCCGTGGCTTTGAGGAGGCAGTTCCAAGAGTCAATGGCCGAGGATAAACACCTTCACAGCGACACCAGCACACCTTTGTCCATGCCAGAGTCAAGCACCAGAGTATGCACAAGCGTAGAAGTGTCTGAATTCCCTTCCCCATCCAGGCATTCCCCTTTTGCCAAGTGCCAGGCTCAGAGGGAGCCAGGAGCTGATATGGGAGAGGTGGGAGGTGGAGCAGAAAAATGTGTGGGCTGAGAGGAGTTCAGTGGTGGTTCATTCCTTCATCTCTGATTAGGACTCTCCCAGTTTCAGTTACACTTCTCTGAAATGGTTTGGTGTAGAGGAATTCTTAGAGCAGAACGGACATGGTCTGTACCTGAACGCAGGGAACAAGCCAGACTTAGCAGGGCCTGCTTGCCCTGAGTGCTGAGATTAACATGACTGAGTGCTGAGAGTGTCCGTGAGGTGTCCGTGAGGAAAAGAGGAGGTTTAACAGGATGCGATAACCGCGAGCTGGGAGGAGGGAGGACACTTGTTTGCCGTATGTTATCCAATTAGTAAACAGTAGACAGGCTTGATTTTACCTAAGTACCCAATCCTAGAGTTAGTTACAGTGTGTGGACAACGGATGGCTAGTTGGAAATGCTGCATAATCCTGCTTGATTTGAGCAATAAAGGAGAACGCTATCTAACCGCATCGGTGTTTGTCGTTACTCGGCTCCCATTCTCAGTGGAGGACCCTGCTTCGGTTTGGGAGCTGGGAATGGGGGAGATGAGACTTCCAAAGCTGCTTCCTAAAAGATGCTGGCTCAGAAGAACTGTCATGGCAGAACTGGGATTGAAAAATCTGCATGACATCAGAGCTTTCACTCAAAATAACAAGGAAAAAACCAATACCCTCAGGTTATTGTTAGTGAGCAGGCACACACCTGGTCTGAAATGCTTCCCAAAGCTCTGGGAATGGGACAGACTCACTCCATGGCAAGGAAAACCCCTGCATTCATCTTGCAGGTCCCCCAGCTCTCACCAATCCTGTACTATTTTGTGTTCTCCTTAGAATCTTAGCTTGCAAAATAAAACTCCAAAGCTTCACGTCAGGAATATTGGCAAAAGGAACGTCAGGATTTCATGCCAGAAACAATGAATAAAAGGTCACAGTTTGCAGCAGATGCCGTTGTTTTGTGCTACTAAGCTTGGAAGGCCAAAAATCAGGAGTTTTTTCCTGTCCATGCCACAGCTGTTTGTGGTTGCAGTGGTACAAAGAGCAGAGCATGAGAGACACTGCCCGTGTGGGAAAGGTGAGGAGAGGGGACTCTCACTGCCCTGGGCAGCTCGGGAGGGAGGAGGGAACAGAGGGAGGGCGGTCACAGAAAATGAAATATTTGAGGGGTGCAAGCTGATAATCCTGACAGGATACACAAGGCAGAACAAAGCTCCAAAGACAGCTGTAAATAGTAAAATACAATAAACGAGGAGATCACAGTCAGGATGCAAGATGTAGCCAGGCTGTGCACAGAGCAGGGACATTCTGCGGTCACAGCAGGGCTGTGCTGGGGCTTTGGACCCACGGGGCACCCGCTTACGGGGCTGCCAGGGCACTTCCATGCAGCATCTGACACCGGTGTGTCACACACTGTCATCCATCCCAACCTGTGTCTCACACCAACTCCTGTCCCATGGAATCCAGCCCCTGTCACACACCAGCTCCTGATCC
>VWPU01009460.1:0-18897 GCA_013398955.1 Callaeas wilsoni
CCCGCTCCCCTCCCGCCGCCCTCCCCGCAGCGCCGCGACGGGGCCGGGCTGGGCTGCGCGGAGCGGAGCGGCCGCGGGAGCGCTCCCCACCGGCGGGGCCGAGCGAGGGGCGCCGTGCGGGGGCCTCTCCCCCTTCACCTCCTGCCCGGAGGAGGAGGGGGCGGCCGGGGAGAGGCTGGATGCAGAGGGCGAAGCCTCAGCCTCCCTCTGCGGCTCCGGTGCTTTGATGCTCTGGGTCTCTGCTGGCTGTTAACATCTTCTTCCCTCTGATTTTTTTTTTTTTTTTTTTTCGTTTTCTTATTTTTTCCCCCCACCTTTCCGCTCGAAACTTGGCTTCCCCTCTCTCCGGATCTGTGTGCCCGGCTCCTCCTGGGCTTTACCGGTGGGGCAGGATCATGCCGGACCAGATCACCGTGTCGGAGTTCATCGCCGAGACCACAGAGGATTACAACTCCCCGACCACCTCCAGCTTCACCACCCGCTTGCAGAACTGCAGGAACACGGTCACGCTGCTGGAAGAGGTAAATCGTCCACACCCTACACCCTATCCCTTGTTTTTTATCCTTTTCCCTTCTATTTGTTCCTTTTTTTTCTTTTTTGTTTCTGTATGTCTGTGAGAGAGCATCAGGGACGGGGCAGCACCACCCGCCCAAATCCACAGGAGCCAGAGGCGTTGGTATGCATGTAATCTGGTCTTTTAATTGTGGGACTTTGCCCTTGTGTTGAGCGAGTTACGGAAAGCTTTCCTGCTCTGGAGTCTCAAAGATTAGTGCGTAAAGCAGTTGTCTGAACTTAAATGTTGCTGTGGTACTTCTTGGTGTTTTCAGTGTTGTCAGTTGTTGCAGTAGAAAAAATGCGAGAATGTTGGGATTTTTAGAGGGAAGATGAAGGGTGAGTTTTGTTTGGGAGCGTTAGTAGAGGTTTTCCCCAGCCACTCGTTACATCAAGTAAGCGCAGAACTCTGACTGCGGAAATCTGCCAAGGGAGACTTGGTTTAAGAAATGAGGTAAGGATGAAGGGATGAATGTGGAGTGAGGGAAATAATATGAAAACAAAATTGATAGAAGGAGAGGAGCAAAATAATGCAACAGAAGAGATTATACAGTCTCAGCACTTCAACCTTGAAGCCTCAGTGCTGGGGATTTTTCATGCTTGTTATGAGCATCGTTTAAATGTTCGCCCTGCTCTGCTGTCAAGAAATAGGAGCGTGAAAATGGGTAAACTTCCAGAGCTGGTTTCCAAGGGATATCAGTCCACTGCTTCCTATTTGAGGTTTCAGAGTGATTTCCTATGGACTAGGTCAGTGGTTATGAGGAAATGTCTTCCAAATGACTTTAAAACAAGACAGTGTACAGCTCATCTCTTGTCCTGTGCTTGCTTGAAGGTACAAGCATAATGATGCTGAAAGAATACAGATTTTTCCTATTGTTGCATAGGTTGCAGTTAGTTGTTGCTTTGGATTATACACTTAGTTCATCAAGTATTTGTCGATTCTTCAGGAGCCAGTTCGTATCTAGGAGATGGATTTAATAGAGTCTGTTAGTTCTGCTGAATGTGTTGGCATGAGCAAAACATTTGGTATGCAAGGAAAGAGTATTAATTATTTAATTATGGTGTTTGCCTGATAGTCTTGGGTATGGAAATATAATTCCACAGGATTCAAATCGGCTAAAGTTGTAATAAAAAAACTGTCAATATTCAAAATTTTAGCAGTGCTGTTGTCTGCAGCAACTGACTACAGTGATTGTAAGTTCACATTTAAAATTATGTATTTTGGTTTTTATTGTGTAACCTACATTAACATCTGTAACTTTTCCATAACTGTAACTGGTTTCGTTTTTCTTTTCTCTTGTAACTAAGCCGTGGCTGCTGATAGATTTGTCAGAAATCAACCTGTTAGGTTAGTGTTTGACAGAATTGCTGCCCCCTGGTCTTTATTGTGTGGAATAGGTACAGCCATTGATACACTTATTAGTACAGTTGCCAGCATGCATAGAGTTAAGTATAAATATACATTTTGTCATCACTAGTGTCTTACTTCTAGGGTAAGAATACAATGTAATGCTTCCATGGTTTGGGAGATACATCAGTGCAGGCTGAATGTGATAATGCCCGTCCAAAGAGAAACAAAATACAGAAGATAACTACACAATGTTCTGCATTATTTGTGTGGACTGTGTGTATTTTAAAAGTTTTTATGTCATATTTGACAGCAATAAATCAGAGGAATAAAGAATAGTGGGTGCATCTGGTGCTTATGTTGCTCTTCTTTGAATTTCTTTTGTTTGTATAACTATTTTATGTGCCCTATATAATTACGTTTTAAACTGGACTTGTTTTCCATTATTTTTTTATTATCTGTAAATATAAGAAAGCTTTATTTGGTGGGAAACAAGATATAAACAAGCTCTACTGTTACATGTGCAAAAAAATCTGCGACTTTCCTAAATTTATAGTTATTAATTTGCATGGGGAAATGCAGACAGTCAGGATGTGGCTAGCAAAAGGCTGCTTTGGAGTCTTTGTGTATGCAAGCTACAATTACAGTCAAGACACAGTTTTGCTGCTGCTGCTTTCAAGCTGGATTGGCTTCTGTACACCTGCTTCCTAAAGCAGTGAGTGCTGTGAAACACGGGACTGAAAATGAATGGTCGAAGTGGGTGTTCTGTAGCTCCTGCCACTGTTGTTGATGTGTCGTGGATGACCAAAGAACTCCTCAAGCAGCTCCTGAAGTTCATTGTTGAGCCTGCTGTTAAGGCAAAGGGGATGATTCCATCCTTGCAGCTGTTTAACTGAATGTTGCATCTGTGTTGGAGCTCTCTCTGGGCTTTTGCAGGCAGTGTTAGGCTCCGTGCTGTTATGGCGCTGCTGGCTGAATTATCTTAGGTTGTTATTTTACAGCTAATTTAATTCAGCACAACCTGCACCTACCTCAGTGACTATAAGATAGTTTGTGGATTAACTAATTATTTTCTTTATTCTGAGCAAGGTTGCAAGCTGGAACTATTTTCTGAACAGAAATGGAAGGGAAATTAAACAGGTTTAACAAAAGTTAGCTCTGTTTCCCAGCCTCTCAGTCCGATGTGATTCCTAGGGTAGCTCAGATCAGCGGCTAGATCAGAAACAGCTTTGCATAAAGAATGTGACGAAAAAGAAATGGTTTTGTGTATGGATGGCTTTACCTAGTTCCCTGAAGTTACTACAAAATTGTGAACTTACTCTTCTGACATTACAGCTAACACGTTTTCTGAAATGAGGTGATGGACTCATTCCATCTTACAGGCTGATTTTCTCACTTGCTTGTCCATCAGTAGAGGGGCACTCTGTTCCGCTGGGTGAATTGCTACATATTATCTCCTAGTTACCACTCTTTTCCTAGTATAATTAAAATCATTTTCAGAGGATATTTTGGATCCAGTTAGATGCAATTTTGCAACAAGTTTCAACTGAAAAATCGGAGCAGACATGTTTACTGATTCTAATGAGTTTGCATTCAGTATGTTTTCAGTGGAAGGCCCAACAAAACATGAAGGCATACCTCACAAAATGAGAAGCATGGAAGTGCTCCTCCAAAGGACTTCTCTGTTCTCGATTTATTAAAAAATCAAAAGGCAAGACAAAAACATCCTCCACCCAAACTTTATTTAAATCTGTTGTAATATTATCAAAGACAGTAGTAAGAACATGCTACTCCATAGCAGTGTATTGAACAGGAAGGTTTCATGCTACATTGTTTAAACTACCGAAACTTAGGAAGATTTGCAAGTTTTTTTTTTCCTTTTAAGAGACCAAGCTTAGATTTTTGTAATCCTGTCACACCAGATTAAACAAAAAGACCCTGCCATATTTCTAGCCAGGCTTAGGCATCTTTAACAGTAATTACCAAAAGCTGCAAGATTGTTTTATAATACTTTTTTAGAGCATGAGTGTCATGTAATTGCCTCAAGTAATCACACATTTTAAAGTTCATTCTACTACTAATATAATAGGGCTTTTTGTCAAATTCATAGAGGGAGAAACAACCATTATGTTGTACTATAGGTAGAGTTTGAGAGAATTTCCAGTCTGTACTCTTATCTGTTGATTTCTTCAGTGTAATCTTACATTCAGGCAAAAAATATATTTTTAACATATTTTTGCATGCAGGTGGGAGATGTCTTTTATAATGCAACACCTTTCCTCTTTAGAAAGGCTGAGAGTTGGAGTTCTTCAGCTTGTGGAAGAGAAGGCTCTGGGTGGACCTTAGAGCAGCCTCCCAGGGCCTAAAGGTGGTTGTGAGAGTTGGAGAGGGACGTTTTACAAGGGCATGGAGTGTCAGGACAATGGGGAATGGCTTTAAACTGAATTAGTTGCAGGGAAGAAATTCTTCACTGTGAGAGTGGTGAGACACTGGAACAAGCTGCCCAGAGAAGCTGTGGATGCCGAAGCCCTGGGAACGTTCAAGGCCAGTGTGGATGGGACCTTGAGCAACGTGGTCTAGTGGAAGATGTCCCTGCCCATGGCAGGCGGTGGAACTAGATGATCTTTAAGGTTTCTTCTGACCCAAACCATTACATGAATCTATAATGATCATATGAAGAGGGAATTATTGCATATGTAAATAGGTGGTTAGTTACTTTTTTAAAGATAAAAGCCAAAATGGTAAACATAGACAGATTACTGATACAGTCTCTTAAAATACAGCCTCTGCTTTGTTCTGACCAGACATGCTTTTATATCCACAGAAGCTCCATGATTTATGTTACTCAAAGAGATTTTGAAAAGTTGATTTTAATCATTAAGTTAATATTACTTTGTGAGATAGTTGGAATTTTTAGAGAATGATGACATCTGTTCTGAGAATAAGTAGTGCACATGTGGGATCACCACAAGACTGTCTTGATTATCATTCTGCTGTGTCCCAGCTCCAGCTGAAAGGACATCTTTGCTCTCAAGGGATAGCTCAGTTATCATGACCAGGCAGTTCTGAGTGTTTCTCCTAAAGTACCAGATGTTGTGCAGGACTGTCTGGAGACAGAGGTTAAGCTTAAATATTTAAATTCTCTTTAGCCAGGCTGGTAGATATGAAGGGACAGCTAGAAGCTGATGATAAAATAAAGAATAGCTTCAGTTGTGTCTGATGCTGATTTTGCAGTTTAATGCTTGTTTTACTGTTGTACTTCCGCAATACTCGAACATCTTTAATGATTAATGTTATTTCTTTCTTCCTTTTGCTCTTGAATGAGAAGTTGAAAACTCGAAATGTGCTTTCTGACAATTAGATTGGCTGCAGATATGTTTGTGTTTTGCTTTCAGGGGTTTCTTCTGTTGTGTTTTGGTTTTTAATTTAAAAAAAACCTAAACACTATTCCTGCAATGATTGTTGCTGATTTTGTTTCTCACTGTGCTGATCTGCCTGAGCACAGCAGTCTGTCAGTCTAGGCTCGTCCTATAACAGATGTGTGCATATACATCAGTGCAAGAATGACTGTCTGGCTCCTGCTCAGCCTCATAGGCATTTTGTTGTTCTCAGTGCAAGTCTGATATAATCTAACATAGCTTGAAAGGAGAAGATTTCTCATGTTCTTCATCATGTCATGGATACATCTCTAAGATTAGAGATGGGAAAGGGGAAAGTATGGGGTTGTTACTTTTTTTATTTTGCCTTTTTAAAAAAAAAATCTTTCAAAATATGTTGTGCATGAATCATTTTCACAGTTTCCCATATGTAGCTTTCCCTTTGGGCTTCAGTTTATGCATATTTTTCTTATTCTACTGTGAAGAAGGACTTTCAGCATGAGGGCGAAGGGACAGCATTTTTCCTCCTTATAATTTTGTTGAAACTTGTGTAGCACTGAAACTGCTATAACATCAGATCTTCTCTGGTGATTTCATACACTTTTCCACCACAAGATCCTTTTCCAGTGACAAAGTATTCTATCAAGGGAGGCAGGTGAAACCATGCACGAGAACAGGAGCATTTCCATTCTGAATCAGCTTTTGTTGGCGTTATGCACAGACTTTGTTCATTAGCCTGGACTGTGATGATGGGTAGGATCTGTTTTGTGTGTGTGTGTGTCTCAAGAGAAAGAAATAATAGAAAGGTTTATATCACTTAATTTCTCTTGAAGCATCAGTTTTATCTAATTGCAACAAATAAATTGTAACATCCTATTCTTTGCAGTTCTTCATTTTTTAAATTAAAATATATTTTTATTTTTAGGGGGTGAATCCAGGCAACTCCAGCAGCACTAGAGTTAAACCCAGCTTTTCCTAACCTTGTATCCTGCTACTTATGGCAGTTAGAAGCAGTCTTGCATCATAGAGAGCTTTGTACTTCAGAGCTGGTTTTTTACGTAACAGACCACAAGCAGTCTTCAGTTTTTGAAGAAATATGCTTTTGATAGCAAACCATCCTAAAAATAACAGATAAGAAAAGTTTATTTGTGTAGTAAATGAAACTCAGGATAATTGTTGCTGCTTTTGCATTGAATGACAAATTGCAACAGAGATGTAAAGATGGGCACGTGAGCATTCTGAAATACAGAGGCCACAGTGAGGGCACATGGGTGACTCCCGATCCCAACGCTGAAAATGGGATACAGGTGGAGTTGACAGCAGTGTCTTGTGTTTACAATAGTTGTCTAACAAAAATGCAGCTGAGGATGCTTTTACATTTGCATGCTACAGTATTTATTCATTTAGTGTGTAATCAGTTTTACCCTTCATTTGATAGTAGTCAAAGCATTTGACTGTAATAAGCAGGCAATCTTCTTTTACTTATATGTGACTGATGCAAAGAAAAATAAGAAATACTCACTGGTAGCTCAAAGTTTCAGTCATGGCAGATGAATTAGCTTTGCCTTTTGAGAATTTGTATTCATTTTAGGCACATTTTTGAAAGTACTTTCTGCATTTGGTAGCTCATATGTTTTTTTGAGAAGTACTGCTTCTTGTTTTGAACTCCCAACAGGCTTCTTCATGTTTACTCATCAGTTAGGAAGCTGTGAAAGTGCTCTTTGGTGCACTCTGTTCAGTATGCTGTGCAGATAAACCCTGACAGAGTGTGTACCATGTAGTCATGGGAACTCGGCCCCGACGGAGGGGAGACACTTAAAGTGACATGACTTAAAGTTGAGTTTAATGATATATTTGAGTCCTGTGGAGACATCTTCCATAGTTAAAAATCAGTGAAAAAGAACTTTTAAGAAAACAGAGAGGGGGAAACAACCCAAAAGCCATGTTTGTATTTCAGCATGGTGTCACTGAAGGACTGCACGTGAACGATTCAGAACAGAATGAGATTGGTTGATTTAATTTCCAGTATGTTCTTAGTACAAAGAGTAAAAGTCAAATTTTCATAACTACCTTTGTAATTTGTAAGAATTCAAATGAAGATGGTTGTTAATAATTTTAAAAAACAGACATGAAGAAAATTTACAGAGGATAATTTTAAGAAAGATCATAACATCTTCTTTTGAATTGAATAGTGCCTTGCAATAAAACCATTAGGCAGAATCAAGCCTAGAATGCTAATTATCAGTATTGTTTCAAGTGCAAAGGTAGGCAATATAAGCACATTCTTAAAAAAGGGCTCTCAACCAATAGTGTTTTTATATCTCACGGGAAATTTTTCAGAATCCAGTTAGTAGCATATTTTGCTACTACTTTTAGAGACTGTTCAGCCAGATTTGTTTGATACTGGCCAAGAGGCCTAAAGTTTATTGGTGAGTACAGAGGAAAACCCCTAAGATAATAGCATGAGTTTCCTTTCCTGAAGGAGTGCAGCTGTAAGTCTACTCTCTGCTGAGAAGTGAAAGAAATAATTATTTTCTATTTCTAAAGAGAGAGTGTTGATTTGTGTTATTTATCTATATCTAATGAGTTGTAAATATCGCTATCGGTGGGCTAATGCTGAGGTTTTGTATAAGCATTGTGACACGTAAGATTTTGGAGTACAGTGGGCTTGATTGTGGTGTTTATGGAAAACATTTCCTTTGCTCCTGTGGAAAAGCAACAAAATGCTGTAAGGATCCCATTTCTCCCTTTACACACGTAGATGTGCATGTGGGTGCACCTGGCCTCCTTGTCTCTTCTAGTCAGTGGTGAAAGGAGAGACCTGAAGTTGTGCTGTTACTAGGGTTAACCTGGAAGGTGTATGCTTTCTGTTTCTTTTAAATAGCCACCTCTATCTTGATCTTTCTTGTTTTATCCTTGTTACATTTCTTAGCAGGAGAAATATAAAACTCTTTCTGATGGAGAAATAGAATCTTACCAGTAGAGTCTTTCAATTTCTTGGTTTTCTCTTGGTTAAGAACTAAAAATCAAATATGGTGCTAGAGGTAACTTCCTGCTAAACAAGTCTGTAGGACTGTAAGAGCTTAGACATGGTGTGCTCTGGGAGCCTTCTGTCCAGGCTGGTGAGAGACGGACCAGGTGAGGGATCTGCAGGGTAGGTGGCACATGGACTGGGTTGCTGAGCCCAGAGGGTGGGGATCAATAGGGATCAACCAGCTGGCAGCAGGTTGCAAGTGGCACTGGTGCCTTCCAGGATCAGTTTTGGGACTAGAACTATTTGGTATCTTTTAGTTGTGTGGATGGTGGGCTTGAGTGTGATCTCATCAAGTTTATTTGCGCGATACCAAGTTGTTCAATGTGCTGGCAGCAGGCACCATTCAGTGGGTCCTGGAGAAGTGGCCTGACACAGTGGGAGCCTTCTGTGACTCATTGAAGAGAAAAGTGAAATCCTGCCCCAGGTATGGCATAGCCATGTGCAGCGGTACAGGCTGGCCAGAAGAGAGTTTTTTAAGGAAGAACCTTGGACTCGGGTGGATGAATCGTTGAGTGTGGGTTCACAGTGGCAAAGGCCAGCCTTATACTGGGCTGTGTTAGTAAAAGTGCAGCCAGCAGCCAGAAAATAGTGGTTCTTCCCCTCTGTCAGCAACTGTGAGACCACATCTAAAGTACTGTTTGGGGTTCACCAATACAGGAAAGAAATTATAGACTGCCACAAGTCCCGGTGAGGATGACCAAGATGATTAAGGGCCTAGAGCGCATCACTTAACGAGGGAAAACTGGACTTCTTCAACCTTAGACAAGAGACTAAGAGAAGGTCATATTGCTTTCTCCAAGTATGTAGTGTATGTAATGGGAGAAAACTGATAAAGCAGAAATTCTGATTAGTTTTGAGAAGGTTTTGAGGGGGTGTGTTTGTGGTTCTTTATTATTATTATTTTGGGAGCTTGTTTGTTTTGAGCTATGAGTCTGGTGAACAAGTGCCCAGAGAGAATGTGAAACCTCTTTTCCTCAGAGACGTTAAAAACTCCACTTGACTGTAGAAGTAGGCTCCTTAAAATTGTTTGGACTGCATGATTTAATCTTTTAGAACATAAGGAGGCAGAGTAAAGTAGTTGTTTAGTTTCATGGATGTGTTTTTGTGTTTTCAGGTAAAAGCTTACAGTGAGCTTATCCTTGGAAAAAGAGCACATTTAAACCTAACAAAACCGGTGTAAGCAAAATTGATAAGTTTTTTTTCCTTCAGCACAAGACTGCTTTAATAGAGGAAATGGGATACTACTCACAGTTCTGGAAAAGTGTAGTTGAAAAAGCTTATCAAATTTGGGGCTTTGTATGATTTTTAGGAATAGTTTGAATAGGTATTGAATGTTGGACAATTACATAATTTTTAAATGATCAATCTGTACTTCCAGAAAGTCAGCTAATTTATTCCGTAAAGTTATGACTAAATTACATCTTAACTATGTCTCTGCTGGATTAATTTTTATTATTAACTTTTCTTCGTAGGAAGATTATTTGAATTTTGAATTCTAGAGCTCTCGCCTTGAATTTATTACACTAATTTCCCTTCTTCTTGTAATATATTTTTCTTTTCAAGTAAATAATCTTTTTATTTTTTTGATTCTCAAAGCAAGAATTTATCCTTATTACAAAACTTAATCTTTTCTGTAGCACTTCAGAAAAACTTACTAGGGACGCGGGAGGCAGGAAACTATAAAATATAGCAGGTTTTGTTTGTTGAGAGAGTTGTGTTTTGTTATGAAACCATACTAGGATTTAGATATCCTATTTTGGTTAGGTTTTTAACACTTCATTGCCTAAAACTATAGAATATGGGGAATTTTTTCCTAATGGCTAATCTAAACCTACTATATTTCAACTTGAAGCCATTCCCCCTTGTCTTATCACTACAGGCTCTTGTCAAAAGTCTCCAACTCTGTTGTAGCCTCCTTTAGGTACTGGAAGGTGCTATAAGGTTTCCCTGGAGCCTTCTCTTCTCCAGACTGAACAACCCCAGTGCCCTCAGTTTGCTTTCGTAGGAGAGGTGCTCCAGCCCTCTGATCATCTTTGTGACCCTCCTCTGGACTCGCCCTAGCAGGTCCATGTCCCCCTTATGTTGGGGACCCCAGAGCTGGACACAGCACTCCGGGGGGGGGTGCTCACCAGAGCAGACTAGAGGGGAGAATCACCTCCTTCAACCTGCTGGCCACACTTTTCTTTGTGCAGCCCAGGGTACAATTGGCAATTGCACATTGCTGGTTCATGTCTGATTTTTTGTTTTTCTTTTTTTTTACCACCGGAATCCTCAAGGCCTTCTCAACAGTGCTGCTCTCAATCCTTTCATCCCCCAGCCTTTTGATATAGGGAATTGTCTGGGCCCAGGTGCAGGACCTTGGACTTGGCCTTGTTAAACTGCATGACATTCACATGGTCCCAGTCCTCAAGCCTGTCCGGGTCCCTCTGGATGGTATCCCAACCCTCCAGTGTATCAGCAGCACTACTCAGCTTGGTGTCATTGGCAATTTAGGAGAGTTCACTGAATCCCAGTGTCTATGTCATTAATAGGGATAATGAATGGTGCTAGTCCCAATATGGGCCCCTGAGGCACACAACTCATTACTGATCTTTGTTTGGAAGTTGAGCCATTGATTCAAACTCTTTGGATGTGGTCATCGAGCCAATTCCTTGTCCACTGAATAGTTCATCTATCAAACCTGTGTCTCTCTAATGAGTGACAAGGATGTTGCATGTGACCATGTCCAAGGCCTCACAGAAGTCAAGGCTGGTGACATAAAAACACGTGACAATCAAAGTACATGAATGCCATGCTCATGCAAAACAAACAAAACCATTGTAATTAATACTTCTACGTGTCAGTGTCATAGTCTTGAAAGTACCACACAGTGGAAGTAGTTGACCTGTTTTATGCAGTGTGTAGTAAGGAAACGAAGACAACTGTTAGAAAAATGTAATGATGATGTTAAAACAAACTTAGGACGCTTTTGTTCAGTGATGACAGTGCCTGTTTACAACCTTCAAAAACTCTTTGTTAATTGTCAGTTTATGAAACTGTTGAATTTTAATAAAGTTGAATGATGCCAGGATGAGTATAACAGAGTGTGCGAATTGTGCCCGGCTGTGCCACGTTGTAAGTGAGCAGAACCATGATGGTCCATCCCTGTGTTCTTAATAATCCAATATACAATAGTGATGGTGTTTGTGAAATCAGTGGGATTGGATGACTTTTAACTAAGAATTTTTGAGGCGGTAGCTTAAATCTAAGATACACTGATAGTTTTGGTTGTGTTTTGGCTTTGTGTTTTTCTTCCCTCACTAAGTGTCAAAATTATGGGGAAAATTGTTAAATTAAGAGTGATGATGCTATGGCAATGCAAGTAGGATACCAAGACTGTCTGTTGTCTAATCCAATCTCTTATCCTAGAAAAGTATTTATATTATCTGTGTTAGTCATGAAGTTGAAACTTACTAAAACAGACGAGTAACAATAATAAGTTAGAACTAATTTGAAAGAAAAAGTTGAATGAAGTTGCCTTAAATGTTTTGACAAAGCTGTTTGTTTTTACTCTAAAACTGGTCTCACACACTACATTTTCCAAACCTAATAAATGATGATTTCGTTTCTTTTGCAAATTTATCTTCATATGAGGCCTTGCCAAAATTAAGCTTTTATGATTTGATTTGGATCTTCATATGAGGCCTTGCCAAAATTAAGCTTTTATGATTTGATTTGGATCTTCATATGAGGCCTTGCCAAAATTAAGCTTTTATGATTTGATTTGGAAAAAGCTACTTGGGCAAAACAATGTAATTTTTATTCTTTCGCGAGGCAGATGGATATATATATATACGTTTCAGTTTTCTAGTGTATTGTCATGGCTGCAGCACTTGCAACGTATCATTTTTTAGGGGATATTTTGTGGTGGGTTTTTTTTGTTGTTGTTGCCTGTTTGGTTGGTTGTGGTTTTTCTTCCCCCACCTCTAGCCTCTTTCAGGGAGGGATGAAAGAAGCCTGAAGAGACTCTTTAATGTGAATACCTATTAAATTATTTTTCAGTGTTATGATACCGGAACTGTCTGCTCACAGATTTGGACAAAATGGTGGTGTTCCTTAGGTGATGTGATTTAAGCATACAGAGAAGTAAAATCTCTTCGGGTGGGGTCACCCACAGAAGCCCATGTGTGCAAATATTGTCTGCTCACTAGTACAGTTACAAGGAAAGAGATGCTAGTTCTCTCTAAACTCTCCCTTTTAAAAAACGTTTATAATACTCTGGTGGCAGTTTTGTTGCTAAGCTTTCACAGGAAGTGCTTGGAAGGAGACCTTGTTTAAACTGGCAGAGAAAACATGAGAAGAAATGCAATTTTTTTCTTTTCTGACACTTTGCAGGTTAAATGAATTTCTTTGCTGCTGACTTAAACCCTCAGATTCACTTCCTGCCCTTCCTTGTCTCCCTATTTCATTTGAAGTGCTCCATATGCTTCCTTACTTGCTCTTTTCCAACATGTATAGGACAGGTTCTTCAAAAATGTTTTTGTCTGTGGTTAAAACAGCTGTAATGGTGTTGCTTTACTTCAGCAAAGCCTGGTCTATTTGCTGAACTCGTGTAGTTTAGTACAGCTTCCTGTTTTTCTCATCCTATTTAATTAGGCAACAAGTTGCAGCAAAGCAGCTTCCTTTAAAATGAATCAGTGAATATTGTGCATATTGTAAATATGAAAGCAATTCATGTCTCTTTGAATCTTACGAAATCTTGGGTATTTTTCCATAGCTTTAATGTTTGTGTGGAAGGCCAAACCTGGTTGCATAGAAAGCAATTTTCTCCCTTTCTGTGTATTCCTTTTCAATTTGATTTGCTTTTTGTTCTCTATTGCTGCCTTTTGATGATAACAATAAAGAGCTGTCCTGTCTTATTTTTTTCTGTCATAATCTCTATTTCTTCATGGCATATGACTTGTTCCTACAGGTAATGGTGCTACTTTATTGGGTCCAGATGAGTGTATGCCATTAGATAGCTCATCAATAAAATTGACAAGTACTTATTAAAACTGTCTCATTTGTCTTGCAGTGAGCATGGTATAGTGTGATTGTTCTTATAGCAATACAGATGTTTCTTTGAAACACTCCGCGTGTGTTCCTGTGAGAAAAGCAAAGGGAAATGAGGAGTTAATACAATGTAGCTGGTGCAGAGCATAGTTCGTATTATAAACCTGGGAAACAATGACAGACTTGGGGATTAGTATGAAATCATTGACTGGTTCATGACTCAAACTGGGAAACTACTGGGTGGAGTGATGACATTTTGCTCGTAGTTGTAGTATGCTGAAAGCACATGTACAATGTGTACAAAGATATCTGGATGGA
This sequence comes from Callaeas wilsoni, assembly GCA_013398955.1. Taxonomy (NCBI): domain Eukaryota; kingdom Metazoa; phylum Chordata; class Aves; order Passeriformes; family Callaeidae; genus Callaeas; species Callaeas wilsoni. Next base: position 13,661 of record VWPU01009460.1, read on the forward strand.
TGCCTCTTCTCTGATAGAGTGATTTTTGCCTGTTGTAAACAGGCACCTGGACCTTTGTCCATGTGCCAAAAGTTAAACCAGAAGGCTGTGATTTAGACTTACTCAACAGGACATTTTGGAGTATCTTTCTCTCATCACGTTGCTATATGACTCTCTAATTTGAAACAAACCTATAATCTTGTGGCAGAGGAAGAAAACCTGAACTTTGTTCATCATAAAGCAGTGTTAAGTAGAGCTGGAGTTTGGCCTAAGGCTTTAAAAGTAAGTAGATGCACCTGTAGTGAATGTTATTAGATGCAAGAAACATCGGACGTTTGTGATTCCTGAACATCAGCAAGTGAAGTGCACTGCTTGAAGGACTTCCCAGTCATTATGGACTGAACTATCAACCTGCTGAATAATTCCACCGTTTGGGGAGTTTATAGTGCTTCTGCTGGAAGAATTTACAAATGAAGTTAAAGCTTGACCACAACTGAGAATTTTTAAATAAAGATTAGATCACTCTTAAAACAGGTCTAGATGAATTAAATGTATAAAATACTAGGGTTTGATAGTGTGAATTTTTAACTATTGCTTATACATGCTGAAAGTCTTTTTAGTGTTGTTTCCTGTCTGTGAAAAGCAATTGCAGGAAAAAGAAATTGATATCTCTTGGTCAGCTGAATGCTAGAGAAGTGGGTTTGTCCCTGTCCAGTTAATGAATTTGTCTGAGGTATTAAAAAAAATCATGTCGTGTGTTTTCCACATGACCAGTAGTTGGGATTTCTTAATTTCTGAGAACTTACCTTGAAGCTGAGTAGCCTAGCTGAATGAAGAGAACACTGAGATCTCCCTGAAGGCAATGGAATGTATTAATTGACCATTGAAAACTTATAAAATGCTGGTGTACTGGACACTTAACCTTAATGGAAGATCTTTAATAGGTTATCTTACTGTTTTTGACAGGGCTCCAGGTAAATGAATTCATATTGCAAAATTCTGAGATTATAGTAGAGTCTCATAAAATGGCAAAATAAAATTTAATATTTCTGTTTTCAGTGCAGGGTTTGAGTAGCATGTTGTTTTAATGGGAAGGAAAAATATGTAAGCCTGGAAGTTTATAATGAAAGTAGGCTGAAAATGTTTTAAAAAGCAGTTCATTGACCACCACTCAGCCTTTTGGGAAGATGGGCTGGGATAAATTAAAATGGAAGTCTGTAGAGACAGATGGTCATTTAGGGATCTGTCTTACATGTGATAACAATTGAGATGTGAATGGAGCCTGCATGTGGGCTTCTGTTTTCTGTACTAACCTTACTTTTTACCCTCTGTGTCAGGGTATATTCACACACATCAATAGAAAAAATGTACACACACCTTGGTATAAAACTGAGTTGAGCTGCCGCTTTTCTGTGTCTGTGCTGTGCTTTCTGGCCCATTAAGCAAGGCACATGCAGCATTTAGAGAACCAGTGCTCGCTCTTGAGCAATATGGGCATTTAATTTGAATCAAGATGATGCATAAAGAGTAAGAGTTGACCCAGGCATGTCTCTTCTCTCCTGAAACCTAAAGACAGTTTAGGGTGGTATAGAATCACAGGATGGTTTGAGTTGGAAGGGACCTTCAAAGGCATCTATTTCCAATGTCCCACTGGTGAGAAGGAAGATCTTCAACTAGTTCAGGTTCATGAGCTTTGGTTTATTTGACTGCATTGTAGTGTCAAGCAGGCTTCCCGTAATCAATGGGTTTGTGTTGGGCTTTGATTTTGTGGATTAATCTTTAGACCAATTCTGAGCATTCTTAGGAAGCTTTTAACTGAGTTTGAAGAAGCCCTACTTCATACTTTGTTTTCAGTTTTAAAGCATTTTTTCCTTTTTATTAATAATAGAATTAACAAAATGAAATAGAATAATATGTTGGTTGAAAAGATAGTTTGTGTAGAAAAATGAAATGTATACAGAAGAATAAGAGATGTGCTCCTCAAGTGCGTAGGATACATGGGTGTAATGCGTTGTGCTGCCTTGGATGTTGCTTTCCAAAAAATTGCATGAGCAATGTGATGAAGTATAAAGCCAAAGGCAGATAATGAAAATTTATGATCATGTTCCAGGATCTGCTAGGGACCAGGTATAGTTTATTACTTAGTGAGTCAAAGCATCATGTTATTGCTCCAGAATGTTAGAGGCAGAAAAGTTTCATTTCAGCTGAGGAAAGAGAAAGCAATGTTTAAAAACTTCAGCAGTATTAAACTTAAAATTAAATTGAGCAGTATTTTATAGAGAAGTCATATGAATTTCTGCTCGCACTTTGAGCAGAACATTTGGATGGCTGTTTCCACCCAGCTTTGCATCCTTCTGTTTTACCTTGTATCTTGTCCCTTTTTGAGGGGCCTAAAGTTGACTGATATCAAGTCTGTGTGGATGGCTCTTAAATTCCTCAGTGCTTGTAGCAAGACTTCCAGAAGACTTAGATAACAGCCTTTGCTATAAAAGCTGCTTTTATTTTGCTGAAATAAAGTTATTATTCACAACTTGGTAGATTTTGGTTTTGTGGTAGTTTGTTCTGAAAGACAGTGTATATCCCTCTAAATTGTACTGGTTCTGTCATAATTATCCTGGTACTAATCCTATCCTGTTATCCATTTTTGTAGCTGCATTAACTTAAAGCTTCTCAGACTCCCTGGCTTATGTGAACATGACTATGAGAAAAGTGAATGGTTAGGAATTGAAACACACATTGTGGGCTGAGAAGTGTTGTTGAATTGTGTGCTATGGTTGAAAGAGCAAAAAGTTTACTTGCTCAAGATATTTTGAAAAATTTTCTAGGTTGTTAAATTTTTCACCAGAAACTAGCACCACATTGAATCAAACCACAGGTTCTCAATAGCATCTGTCTTGGGGAGAACATTAACAGAAAAACTTACTATGATAATATTTCAACAACTCGCTGCTCAGAAATTTTCTGAGCTGAAGATGATAAACTATAAAACACACTTGAGTATCCCTCTCATTCGTTAGAATTTCTTAGCGTCTATGAAAACATAAATTTCACATCTTACGTATGTGGTTTTTAAGATGAAAAGCAGACCTTTTAATTAAACTTGCATCCTTATGATTTAATTTGGCATTTTATTACTATGAAAAAAAAAAATTAATAATTCCCTTTTTAGTTCCTGTGTTCCTTACAGGCTGTAAACCTCTCTTGCTTTACATCAGTCACTTCTTTTTGAGCTTGAAGAACATTAGCATACATATATTTCATCCCACTAACTTAGGAAGTGTTTCTGTAGTTGAGGTCAACCTAGTTGCCTTCTTATATCCCTCTTTTAATTTTTTGAGATACAAAGAACAAAATGCAGGTGTACTATGAACTTCCATCTTGGTATAATGATGCCTTTTGTGCTGCTCTTATCCTGTCCTCAGTGGTTTGATATCCTGGTAGCTCCTGAATATGCAAAGAATAGTTCAAGAAAACTCTTAAAATTGCAGCATATATTTTGTCTACCATGGCTGTGGGTGATTCAGAGACTCACATTATATATGTAATTTTACAAAGGTGGTTTTTTTATGTGCATTGCTTTATGCCTACATATATATATATATATATATATATATATATATATTTCTATAAAATCTGCTCTCTTAATGGGCAGTTAGAATTTGTGAAGTTATGTGACCTCTCCACATTTTTATTCCTTGAACATCTTATATCATCAGTGACCTTTGCCACTTTACCAACCACATCCTTTCTAGACAGTGTAGGATGCATTGAGCTGCGCAGGTGGCAGAACTAATTCCTGATGCCTTCTCCTAAATGGCAAAATAGACAGTTTATTCCTATTTCCTTTAATTCTAAACAGCTGCTGCTCTGGAAGAATGGCTTCTCCTCATCTCATGTCAGTTGTTTTTTGTATCAAGCACCTTTGGTATCTATCATTGGTAGATATTTTTGGAAATTCAGGTAGACTGTGTCAGATAGGTTGCTAACAAACCTATTTGTCCGCCAAAAAGTGGGTTTAGTATATTAAATGACTTGGATCCTGAGGTACCTCTTTATAAAACTCATGGTTTGGGTTATTTTTGTTCTCTCTCTCCCCATGGTTTGTCAGATTCTTTGTTGTTCTGAGATGTGGGAATGAGAGAGGAGATTCACAGCAGAATTAAGACAAGCTTTTTGCTTTCTGTGTGTTTGAAAAATATATTGGTTTGTAGGAATTTAGAGAAATTGTTACTGCAAATCTCCTGGTTTGTGATTTTTACATTTAATTTGCAGAGTCCTTCTATGATTTCCTTATTTGCCCATGACTTCATCTTTTTGGCGAATGTCTTCTTTTAGTAATCTCCTTTACAGGCTCTTTTGTCGTTACTGTCTTTCTGAAAAGTTCTTTTTTTTAAATGACAGGCATTCATTTTCTTAGGTACAATTACTTAAAACATATTAATCAAAGATCTGAAGTTGTGTATCAGGGAGAATGGGAGAAGATCTCCAACATACGTCGTTGAAAAACTGTAATACTGAGAATTATATGTGAGTACTAATTTAATGTTAGTATTTATAGTATTTCACCAGGACACCATCTCACGTGAAACATAATTTTAATGTACTTTCAAAAAGTTTTTGTGTTTTCAAATACACTTAGGTTAATAATGCAAATGTTTGTACATTTTCAGGAAAAAAGACCTTTTAGCCAGCTGACCTTTGCTAAAAACATGGGCAAGACTGGGGTGCTTGTGGAAGAATTTTACCTTAGAAGTACACTGAAGACGTCAGCATCTAAATTTCCTTTGTTGTTGTTGTTGTTGTTTTTTGGGGTTTTTTTGGTTTTTTATTTGAAGAGGTACTGACACCTACTTGTGGTGGATGTGCAAGTGGGATTGGTGAACATATTTTCCATGCATTGTCCTTGTCCACTGAGACGATGTTCAAAATGACAGGAGACTTCCTTCTTTTCATGTGGAAAATGAGACAGCACTTCTGTGGGTCAACAAACATTAGAATATCTTGCTGTGAAGTTGTCATCTGAGAATTGGGCAGACGCTTACTTCAGAAATATGAACGAGTACTCAAAAGTGGGCTAATTAATTTAGTAGAATCAGGGGTAAGGTTCACAGCATTACAGATTTTTCTCTTGCTTAGTTAAATGAGTTAAATTAAAAATATGTATTCTTTACAATGTTATCCACATGTCTTTACAGAGAAGATTTTGTCCCCTTTTTCTGCTGTCCTTACGTCAGCGCAGTGCTGTGTCGGTGCAGTGC
>VWPU01009461.1:0-30122 GCA_013398955.1 Callaeas wilsoni
ACACATCCCAGCTATTTTAACAACAAAACCAAATGTCATTCCTTTAATTCAGCCTAAAATGCTGTTCCACTGGGAGCAATTCATTGTACCCCAGTTCCTCAGCTGCTTTTTAGCACACCCACTCACCAGAAGTGTTGACAGCCTCGAAAGCAGAGGATGCTGCTTGGGAGTGAATGTTGTACATTGCTTCATACGTGGAGCCCTCGGGCTGCTGGTCACAGTCCAAAGCTCTGAGGGAGAGAACACATTCCCCTTCACACAGGTGACAGTGTCACCACCCTGTCTCTGTGACAGAGATTCTTGTTTCAACGTGAAATCACCGCTGCTCTGTGAAACATTTGTTCTAGAAAATGTTCTATTGATGTTTATTGCAGTACAGCACCTCAGCTTAAGAGAGTTCAAATCATACCACCAAAACGGATACCACCAAAAATTACATTTTAATAAGAGTTTTGAATTTCAGTTGTTTCTGGTCTCGAAAAGTTCCTGGCAGAGAGAGGGGATATCTGAGTCCTTTAATACTGTACAAGGACTCTGCACAAGAGCAGTGCTCACATTTCCTTTATTGCTATTTTAGTCAAGATCTGGTGAATATCACCGGGGGAATTCAGAAATCTGAGCAAGCAAAATTCCCACCCTGATGTCCCAAATGTGCTGCCCCAGAGCCGGGAGGAGGAAGTGCAAAACCACCCAGAATCTCACCGTAAACTCTGAGTCATTTCCAAAGGCATTTTGAGCTCTGGCTTTTGCACAGCAGGACCTGGAGGCACCACAGGCAGAGAGGATGGGGACATGTATTCAGTGTCCTCGTCGCTCTCAGACTGCTCCCCAGGAGGCAGTTTTGGCACAGGCAGTGGTCTGGAGGCAGGAGAAACGAGATAGAAAACATTTACACCAAATCTAATTAACATCGAGGCGCCCTTCAAAATCCACAGTCACCTCACAGAAAGTGTGTCTAAAGAAATAATTTGGTTTTCAGGAAGCAGCCCACAAGGTCACACTGGCACAAGGTCATGATGCGAAAGGAAGTGACAATAACCATGCGCATTTACATCACACAAAGCCCCTCTCAAAAGTGAATTCATTAAAGAGCTGATGGCAACTGGAGCCTGATTCCTACCTCCACAGCCCAGGGGAACTCCCACCACTCCCCACAGCTCTTTGGGATGCTGATTTCAGCTGCTTTCTCTCTATTGCATGCTTTGAATCGGTCAGAGTTTAAAACTAAGGCTGAAAGACTTGTGCCACTTCTGTCCCTGGCACCAGCACCCTGCAATTCCCTGTAAGTTATAAAAAATCCCACCAGACCTGGCAGCTAAGGAGTAGATGGCATTGGCAGACGAGGAGGGTTTGATTTTGGGGTGTTCACACTCTGAGGTTGCTGCTGGACCACTGTTGGAGCTCTGGAAGACAAAATTCCAAACCAGGAATCAGAAATGACACACGTCCCAGTGTAGCTCCAAAGCCACTCATTCAACAGCCTCTGTGGGCATGAAGCACCCTCATTTATTCCAAAGCATTCACTGACACCTCAGAAATCCAGGAATTCTGCGACAGCTCTCCCTCAGTGAGGACACTGCAGGGGTTTTCCTGCTGGAAGAACTTCACGTATTTTGAGATTGCAATGGCCTTGGCAAATTCAGCTGAAACAGGCCAAAATGGGAGCCAAGAGGAAAAGGATGCAGACAAGCACACACATTTGGAGATAGGATGACAACTGTGCACGTGCTATTTTCTTAGAAAATCTGGCTAAAAATGTGCTTGTTTTCAATTTTAGAAAGCTGGAAGCATTACAAGGAAAAATTAAGGAAATGGAATCAAGGAAAGCAAAACTGCCGGCAATTTCTTTTAGAGAACAAAATGTTGGAGTACTCAGTACACTGCTAACAGTGTCCTGCACATGAAGAGACCCAAATTTAACTCCGATTTCACCCTGTCAAACTCCTCATAGCTGATGTGTGTAGGTTTCAGCAGAGTAGATCAGAGTTTTTCAGATAACAACAGAAAACATTCTCAGCTTTTTAACACTGGAAGGTGAACAAGGGAAAGGTGAACAATGATCAGGCAACTGTGGCTCGTGACTGCTGAAACCAGGATTAAAACCTCGACAGATTTCAACCTCGCTCCCAAGAGGAACGAGAGCATCTCCCTTGCCTGGAATTCAACAGTTTCTTTCCATCTCCCCCTTGACAAAACCACCCTCCTCAGTGTGAGAAGAGGGTGCCTTTTCTCCCAGACTACCTCCAGCCCCACCACACCTACTCACCCCCGGGTTGTCCAGGCTGAGCGTGCTCCCAAGCCGGAGGCTCTCAGCCCTGGATTCCACCTGGGAGGGCAGCGAGAAGGGAAGCGAGTGCCGGTTGGACAGCTCTCTGCCAGCCCACGGGTCCCCGGCGCTCACGGCCGCCGGCGGGGCTTTGGGGACGGGCCTGGCTGGCCACAGGTCGCCCTGGCGGTTGGAGGGCAGCGGGGGTGGCTTGTCCCTGGCGGGACAGTCCCCCGGGGTGCAGGGCAGGGGCCGTCTCTGCGGGCGCCCCTCGCTCCCCAGGGAGTGCGGCCGGTCCGGAGGCGGCGGAGGAGGGAGGTCGCGGAGCGTGGGTGGGATCGGCAGAGGTTTGTCCTTGTGCAGAGCACCGGGGGCGGCCTGCGGGGCAGAGGAACGGAAAACACGGCTTGGTAAAGGCAGCCCAGGCAGAAAAGATAACAGGAGGGAGGTGGGGGCAGAAGGGAGAGTTCTGGGGTTGTTTTATCTGGTTTTATACGGAGTTATCTCAGAGGATGCGGAGATATCGCCACACCTTCTGCACAGGCTTGAGGAGATAACACAGGAACTATGTGCACTCCAGCCAGGCTCTGAACACCGCAGATTCCTCTTCTTGAAGGAAAACATGAGCTTACAGCAGCCTTAGATTGGATTCCAAACAGAGCCTCCCCATTAGTTAAAAAAAATGATTCAATTGTGGGTTATTTGTACAAGTTAACATTCCTCAGTCAGCGATGAGTACTCACAGAAACAGGTATTTTCTTCTGCCTGAGCTTTCCTAATTCCATTATTTCATCCAAACCAGATGAAAACCTGCTGCTGCATCTCAAGAACCATTAACTTAATGCCACCAAGATCATCCTACCGCCTTCTGCTGATCAACCAGAAAGCCAGGTAACTTCTCCGAGTCACACACACTGAATTCCTTCCTTCGTTATCTAGCTAAAAAAATGCTTGATGCAAAAATGAGTGCAGAAAAGTTGGGAGAGAAAGTGATACCTTCCGTGTTAGCTAGAACAAAATACCAAGAAAATCCAAAGGGTGTGGAGGGCAGGGATTGAGGCCGAAAACCAGAGAATCTGATGGTAGTAACAATAATTTGGTAGCTCAGCATGCAACCACCATGACAGAAAAGGAAGAAAGTGCTTGGGGACATCACAGAGTGTTGGGGAAGATGAAACAGGAAAGCCTTATAAATATGATTGGCTGGCAAAAGAGGCTGAGAATAGGGAAACTATAAGTGAGATTGAAATGAAAGCACGCTCTGAGATACCAAGCCTTAGTTACTGAACAACTGGAAAACAATGGGATGGCCGGCTGAAGGTAATCCCCTCTCTGTTGAACAATCCCCTCTGCCTGCAGACAGGTCCCAGGGTCAGAGCAGACCCTACTAGCTTGGCAGCAGGGGTCCAGAGAGGAGTTTCTGGAGTTTAAAATGTAACGCAGCATGGTAATGGAACAATTCTTATAGGCTGTATGGAAATGCTATAGGATTTGTATCTTGTACTAGATTGGTTAATGGAAATTAGAATATTCAACACAGAAGAAGATTTATTGTATTGTAAATGAGAACCTCGCTCTCTTCATGCTCTCTTCGTGCTTTTTTCCTTCTCTCTCTTAGCCCACTTCTCTCCTTTTGCTACTTCCACTACTTCCCCTTGCCCTTACTCTCTCTTGCTCTCACCTTTGCTTCTCTTGCTCTCTCACTTTTCTGCCCTGCCCCGAGCTGCAGCTGGCAGCTCCAAGCAAGGCCACTATACCCACACCCTTCATAAATAAACTACACACTGTAAAACCTAACTACAGAGATCTCCCGTCTATAGCCGTCCTGACCATCCAAACCGAGAAGAAGATCCCACAACAGAGGAGGTCACCAGACTGCTGTGCTCCCTGCCTGCCCCACCCGAATCCCAGCCGAAGGGGCAAGCAGCGTGCCTGACCTTGGAAGCAGTGCCAGGGCTGGAAGCCCCGGGGGGGTTGGCCACTCGCTGCTGCAGCAGGTCCAGGCGGGGCGGCACGGGAGGGAGGGCGGCCTGCGGAGCCACCGAGAACGGCGAGGGAGGACGCTCCACCTGCGGGGGAGAGCGGCAGTCAGCACACGGCTCAGCACACGGCTCAGCCCGCGGAGCCTGTCCTCTGGAGGGCTCGCCGGCAGCCTGGTGCAGTACTGGGGACAAACTGCTCTGTGAGGAACAACTGTCCTCCAGGAGCGCAGCCGGTTCCCAGCGCCGCAGCGCTTGGAGCGATGCTCGAGGAACGGGCTAAGCCGTGAGACACCGCTGAGAACGCAGCCTGGAAACACGAATCCTGTGGATGCTGAAATGCTGTGAGCAGGGAAATTTTCGCTTCTTGCATTCATTCTGTGAGAATTTTTCCTTTGCTGTGTAAGCTATGTAAACAATAGATAGGGTTTTTGTAAATAGCATTCATATCTGGTATCTTCTGACCTCGTGTACATTATATTAGGAAAAAACATTTCTAAGTAAGTGTCTGAGATTTTGACCAATCACCCTAAGAGAAGTGTAGACACTGTTCAATTGCTTTATGGAACTAGAATATATAAATGGTATTGTAAATTTAATAAATAATTCATTCCTCACTCTGACTCCTACCTCACTGCATCTCTGAACCCCTGCTTGGAAGCCCACAGAACCTAGCTGTTCTACTGGAGGCAGGTTTGGTTTTGTTCTGACAAACCCGCCTCAGTGGGCCCTGAGCAGGGAGAAGCTGCTTCTCAACACCAGAGGGCACGATCTGCAAATCCTCCTGTCCCTGTGCGAACTGCCTTCACTACAGAGCACTGGTGTGCACCCAATCCTCCATTTTCGTCCCTGGAAAGCTGGTTTTCCACTTAACAGATCAGAACAGTGCCTGTTCTTCTCTTTATTTTCTTTTTTTTACAATCAAAGCCAGTGCTTTTTCATTTTGAAAAGCTTCATGAATGTTTGGGCTCACTAAAGCCAACAGAGCACCAACACTGACAGCGTGTCACACCAAGGAAATTGCTTTGCTTCCCCAAAATATGTATATAAAACCCTCCAGGAATAGTGTTTACTGTTTAGTACATTATTTCACGGGGTAGAAGATAAAGGGAAATAAGACTCTAGGTAAACCAGAGGTGAAGATTCTTTCTGACCAGGAAATGCAGCTTATTTTAGTTGATTCAGCTATGAAAAATCAGCCAAATTCACACCCACTTTCCTAGGCAGTAAAAAAATNACAATCAAAGCCAGTGCTTTTTAATTTTGAAAAGCTTCATGATCTGCTGCAAAGCCTCCTGTCCCTATGTGAACTGCCTTCACTACAGAGCACTGGTGTGCACCCAATCCTCCATTTTCGTCCCTGGAAAGCTGGTTTTCCACTTAACAGATCAGAACAGTGCCTGTTCTTCTCTTTATTTTCTTTTTTTTACAATCAAAGCCAGTGCTTTTTAATTTTGAAAAGCTTCATGATCTGCTGCAAAGCCTCCTGTCCCTATGTGAACTGCCTTCACTACAGAGCACTGGTGTGCACCCAATCCTCCATTTTCGTCCCTGGAAAGCTGGTTTTCCACTTAACAGATCAGAACAGTGCCTGTTCTTCTCTTTATTTTCTTTTTTTTACAATCAAAGCCAGTGCTTTTTAATTTTGAAAAGCTTCATGAATGTTTGGGCTCACTAAAGCCAACAGAGCACCAACACTGACAGCGTGTCACACCAAGGAAATTGCTTTGCTTCCCCAAAATATGTATATAAAACCCTCCAGGAATAGTGTTTACTGTTTAGTACATTATTTCACGGGGTAGAAGATAAAGGGAAATAAGACTCTAGGTAAACCAGAGGTGAAGATTCTTTCTGACCAGGAAATGCAGCTTATTTTAGTTGATTCAGCTATGAAAAATCAGCCAAATTCACACCCACTTTCCTAGGCAGTAAAAAAATGCAAGAGCAGCAATCAGATTTTGAAATGAGAAATGAAAACGAAATGAAAAAACCATGCAGGGATCCACAAAGAATGCCTGTCTTGTACGCAGCTCCTGGAGGGAAGCAGCACTAATGGCAGAGTTATCCCACCTTTATTAGATAAATTTTTCAGCCACCGTATAAAAAGATGACAGCCAAATGGAGTTCCTCAGCAGAACAGCCTGCTCTCTACCCTGTTATTCATCAGGACCTTGGGAGGGCTGTACCTGCCTGGCTCCACCCATCACGGGGGGGAAAACAGATGAATTTTTGCTGGTGTGTGTGAATTCTGGCTAGGACATCAAAATCTAACACACAGAGGAGTGTTCCAAACCCAGATCTTCCATTCCGACAGGTCAGGCCAGCTTTTTCACCCCTCTAGGGATTCCTCCAAGACAACACACGGAAGATCAAAGGCTTCAAAGTGTGATCCCAAACTGACAGTGTGAAGTGAGCTCACAAAACTGGACCTAAACCCATGTTTTCCATCTTTTCTCAGGTCTGACAACCCTCAGAGGCACAAATCACTACAAGAAAACTGCTGGAGGAAAGGCACTGCCACATTCATCAGCACCCATTCCAGCGACCTTACTTTGGTACCAGCGAGTTCTTTCATCATGAAGAGGGAATCATCAGCTTTGTCATCGTCGTCGTCGTCGTAATTGGGAGAGGGGGTTCCTTCTGCCCCTTGCCTGGATAATCCTCCTCCTCCTCTGGGATCAAACGGATCCACCACGATGGGCTCCGTGCCTTTGATCTCACAGCGGCAGAAGGGACAGCCCTGGCCTTCTGATTCCTGCAGGGGAGAGAGGGGATCTGTCACAGCAGCCTTTGGGGAGCACAAATTATCACCTGCGTCATAAACAACCAGCTTTGAACCTGCTTTTTGGCAGGTAGCTTTCAACTTAGAGGAAGACAAAGGCAAACTGGGCTACAAATATGGAATATTTTCCCCTTGAAGTAGAAAATCAGCTTTTTAGCCAGTTCTCCCAGTTTTTCCTTATTCCATATTAAGAGATCAGGCATCGAAGCAGCTTCTGATGCAGTGACATTATGAGCTCAGTGTTTCTGCTGCCTTCTCTCCACACCTGAACGGTTCTGGGAAGAGAATTTACCTGTAAAAGAGCAAGCAGCTGCCCCCAGAGAGATGAAGAAGAGGCCAAGGCTCACCTGCCAGGCTGTGAGACAGGAGGTGCACATCAGGTGCCCACAAGGTTCGATCTTCACGTCCTTGTCGTTCTCAGCACAGATTTTACACAGCTGGAACGTGGAGCCCATCTCGCAGTACAGCTCGTATTGTTCCTGAGGGAAAGGCAGCATAAAATCACAGGGAGAACAGAAATCTGCAATTTTATGTGCTAGATGCATCTGTCAAGCTCTGAAAAAAGTGAATTATCCAAAATTTTCATTTAAGCATCCCAAGAAAAGCAGAGTTCGAGACATGTTGAATGGCACCAAAGCATCAATATTTGGCAGAACATTCTAAAAACAAACCCTTTAAATCTGTCTTTGCAATCTCCTCTGCCCATCCCTATCACGCAAAGATTTCTGTAATTCCTGTAAAATACTGCAGCCTTAAAAACAAGTCTTGGGAATACCAAGTATGATAGAGTTGTGTGAACATCTCGGGGGGTAGAAATTAGGGAGGAAGGCAGAGAGTTTGATGGGATGGAGTATTTTACTCACCTGTGTAACTTTAATGTGGTCCTGAGGTGTGGGCTCACACAAGCCAGTCAAGTCAGGGTTCTGATTCCGGCCATCAGGAAATAAATAACTGGAAGCAGTTGGGGAAAAAAAAAATCTCTGTATGTGCATGCACACACATGTATACACACACATACAGAAGGTTTCTTTTGGGGGTGGGAAGGGAAGAAAGAATGAAGGTGAGAAGCAAGGGGTGGGAAGTCAAGGTATTCTGGATTCTAAAGTTTTAGAAGAATTTTATGATGGGACAAAAATCAAACATATTATTCTTAAAAGTATTGGTTCAGATTAAGGGTTTGACAAAAAAAAAAGGGATTTATGAGAAGGGAAACACTGCTGCACATTTATCATCTGCTACTGCACAGCTCTCCAGTGCAAAGGCAGCTGTCTGTAATTCCTGAGTGCCAAAATAGTTCAGCAATGAGTTATTCCACTGACAGCAATGGGACCATTCAAGATTTAACTGCTTTGTTGTCTTAATTTTTATGAAGTTACTTACAAGCCTTCCCTGAAGCCATCGATCAGTGCTTGGAAAAGAGGTTTGTTGTGGGGGATTGTCTGGAGGATGTTCCCATCTGCAGTGACATAGCCAATGGCCCACTGACCCAGGCGGGTGCAGCTCAATCGGAAAATGTAACTGAAAACGCACAAAGGAAAGGAAACCTCAGCGTGGAACACACAGAAAGGATTAAGTGACAAGCAGGGAGCCTTTGTCTGGCCATATCAAGAGAGCAAATAAAAATTAGTAGGAATAACTTGATGACTTGTACCAGCTTTCCTCAACTGACCCCCAGGCAGTTCAAAGGCGAACTTTGCAATACAATACAAAGTGAGAAAATAATCCAAGCCCTGGCCTCCAGGTGAAATTAAACCCAGAATCCAGAGCAAGAGAAGCTAACATCCTTAAAATCATTCCTTTCAAATTAACTTTCAAAAAGCCCACAAACAAACAGACTACAGGAGGTTTCCATGTGTACCAGCAGCCCAGAAGTAACCACATAAGCTGCAGAAGGGAGCTCTCCCTGCACAGAGAATGTGCCAGCCCTGCTGCAGTCTGGGGGGTCAGCAAGAGGCTCCCAGCAGGGCCCTGCTGGCTGAGCTCTCTCTCACCTGCCAGGTTTGTGAATGAATTTCTGAAGCCGGGCCTTCACCTCGTCATAGGTGAGGAATGCCATATACCCAGGGTGAGTCACTGCCAGGCTGTTCCAGTTCCTCAGCAGAGACGACCACGGCTGGGGAAGCAACGAAGAAACAAATTAACCACACACTTCTGAGAAGGGTCAATATTCCTGAATCAAAGGGCTCTTCAGTTGGAGAAACGTGTTTCTGTTCCACCACAATCCAGCAGAGAAACCAAAACATTAATTCCAATGTAGCACTCGGTATTTGAGTTTCTTGCTCGCTGGTGATAAAATCATCACCTAAGACAGACCTTAATCAAAACTCCTTTAATAAATACTAAAGGAGAAGTCACTGAGCTCACAGCTCAGGAATAGCCATCAACTGTGCTGCTTCTGCAGAGAAAATGACTCATTCCCCAGACAGGGATAAAGGCAGGAGTTTAATGAGGTTATGCACAGGCCCAGGAACCATGACTGGTCTGCTCTCCAACACCGACTTCCTGCACAGCCTGGGGACAGTGACCTCCCCTCTGTGTCTCAGCTTCACTGCCTGTAACTTGTGACTATTCCTCACCAACCCAGCCTCACCGGGGTGTGGCAAGGACTGTGGCTGGTCTCGGACCTGAACAAAGAAACCAGCACACGCATCTCAAATATTGCTTAAAATGATGCCCCAAAAGCCGTAACAACCGTTTGAAAGCTCTCGAGCCTGAGAAGGGCTTGGGTGTCTAAATCTCACCTGATGTGTCCAAGTTTTTTAACGTGTCTACAAGAAGGTATCAGCACTCCCTAAGAACCCTGCATCCCCTGGAATTTGCAGCAGCTCTTGACTTGTTCTTTATGTACAACAGTTGGAAAAATTGCTGAATGAGATCAGCTACATTGCAACACCAAACATGGGAAATTTTCATCTAGACATCTCTTAATTACAACCCACCCTATCACATGGGAAAAGGCAAGTCAGAGCCAAAGAAATAAGTGATTGTTCTTGTAAATACCCAATTGTACCATCAGAAGCTGTGTTTTTGAATTTAGCACTATTAGAGACCGTGGGGAAGAATTTTACCTACTATTAATATCACTTCAGTGATACAGAGATTTCTCACACACACAGACACGTCCACAACATCCTGGCTGGGTCAGTTCAAAAGATAGGAAGCCCAAATTTCCATGCTTGAGCTCCATCCTGAACAACCCCCCCTCCATGGGAAATAAATCTGACAATAAAGAAAGAGACAAGGGAAGACAGAGTGATAAACTCAGCTTCACATTTCCTGGCTTGCAGAAGCTGTGTCAGAGCTTCAGTCTCAAAGTGACCTTTGAAAGGGAAAACCTGATTCATGGCAGGATGCTGAATGTGCCTGGGATTTGCAGTGTATATTTAGGGAATTTTTTTATTCTACAGCCAGAAATATCACCCACTTTTACTGCAATATGGAGTCTTAAGTATTACTCTTTAAGGGAGGGAGGGCAAGACAATCAAATCCCATGCAGTATAAATAATGAGTGTAAAATATTGGCCTGGAAAAAAAAAGAGTTTAACCTGAAGCACTGAGACACTTTAGGTGATTCCCCTTCCTCAATTCTCACCTGGAAGAGCCGTGTGAAGATATCAAACTCAAATACTGAAATGTAGTCATTGCACGTCAGGTCGATGGTCGACTTCAGGGCCATGGCCTCGAGCCCCGAGCTGATGGGATGCACCTCATGCAGGGCCTGGCGGAAGCTCTTCCAAGGAACAATGGTCCTGGGGAAAACCAGGGAGTGGGAAACGGCTGAGGACCGTGTACACATCTACACGTTATTGTTGTGAGCGTCCATGTCGTGATAATAGAACAGAGGAAAATCAAAAACACCCACAAGGGATTTATTCACGTCATACAAACACAGATTTCTTGGTACTGCAGGAAATCAGCAGCCAAACGAACTTAAGACAATTTTCTCTGCACGTGCAAAACTCTGGAATCAAAAGTTCACCTCTGCAGTCCTATCATAGCATCACTTGATAATAATGATAATAATTTCATGATGTTGCAGCTGGTAGAGAAGGAGTTAAGTCTAGATGGTTTAAATAAAAAGCTGCAAACAACTCTCTAAAGGATTAACTGGAGAAGGAAGATAATCAGAAGCCAAAACACAGGCTCCTGTTTAAAGGAATATTTTCCTTCTTTTAATGTATCAAGTGGCATAGAAACACAGAAAGAAAATGCCTCACTTCAGAAAACGGTGCTATTCATGAGTAAATATATTATGGCTTTTTGTTCTGACAGCTACTAATTAAACTCTTTAGGTGAAGTACCTCAGGTCCCTCAGTTTGAAAGCAGTACCCAATCCATTAACTTTAATCCCCGAACACTGCTGTGAACACCTCCATGGCTCATTTAGCCAGTGTTTCATTAGATACAGAAATTAAACCTGACATTTCAGCAGTCTGCACACAAAGACTGTTGCATTTCCCTTTCCCCTTCACTCTTAGCAAAGCCATTTTGCAAACAGAAACTCAGAGAAGAAGAGAGGTGAGTAAATGATTGGAAAGACTAATTGGAGGGAAGATGAAAAGAATATAATATAATGGCTCAGCTAAAGAACAACTCATGGTGGGGGCATGGTAACTTTTGGAAGAAGAAAGGATTATTTTGCATAGCTTGTAGAGCTTACTTACAATTTAAAGAATTAAATCAAGGAGAGGAGAATTTAGGCTGAATAATCAAGGGAAACACTGTGGCAATGCAAGAGTCTCCCGGGGAAAGTGGGGAAAAGATTCATCACTTGACACATTTAAAACCAGACAGGACAAAAAACTGGGAAATTTAATGTAGGAATAATTCCTTACCTCACCCCAGAGATGGACAAAAGGACCAGTAGGTCTCTCCCATCATTTATTTTAACCTGACTAAGCCCTTCCTGAACGGCCAAACAGAATTCTTAAAAAACACCGTGTGCAATTTGCTCCCACACCTCTATTTCTAAGCACAGTTAGAAACTTACTTTTCACCAAAAGCCTTCCTCCAAAATTCGGCAGCATCTGCCTTGGTGATCCGGAACGTGTCCCCCTGGAAGAGGCCACTGGGGAAAATACCTTTGAGTTCTGCCAGCATGTGGCTGAATATCAGGGACAGCTTGGTCAGATTCCTCCTGCAAAGGACCACAAAAATTGTTTCTTTTATAAAAAAAGGAGTTTATCACTCTGAACAAAGCAGAACCAGCACTCATTGTAATTTAAGAATGATCTCAGCATGCAAAACTCTTATTTGGGGCTCTCTTTCAAGTGTTTCCCCAGCATTCAGAACATCCAAAACACGGGAATTACCAGCAAAGGTCTGCGTTTGTCACGACATTTTTCACAATGACAAACTCTGCATAATCTCTTTAAGGTGGGCAGGCAAAAATCCTCCCATGGAAAAACACATTCACAGAAAATGTGCAAAACCAGCACTCAGACCTCACCTATTGAGTACTAAAAACAAAACCTCATCAGGCTCCTTTGGTCTTGGGTCTGAAAATTCCTTTTGAGAGCACATAAAACTACTACTGCCCCAGACAATGGAAGCTGAATGTCTTTCCAGGTCTCCAGAGGCTCCCAACACAACAGATTTGCTCAGGGAATGTCTAACTGATAATAACAGGCCCAAGCTCCCAAGGGAATGCAAAAACACCTGCAGGTTTTTCCTAAAATGGTAACAATTTACACACAAAAGCTCCACGGTCAGGGCTCTCAAACACAGTGTGTTTAATTACCCAATTTGAATTACAGCTCGTACCTCAAGTCCCTTCTCTGCCTGATGACACTGAGATATCAGGAGTGCTCTATCCCTCAGGAAATGCCCTTTTTTAAGCTGGAGTGGGAAAGCTGGAGAGGAGAATAGATATTTTCTGCTATTCTATTCACCAGAGGCACCTCTTTCTCTCACTCCTTTCTCCAAATAAAGGATGCCTCTCTTCTCCATCTCACTGCTAGGAAAACTTCCTGAAAAGAGACAGGGATATTTCTAGGCCAAAGGGGTTTTTTCACCCCTATGTCACATGCTTGAAGGTAAAAGAAGGAACTGGCAAAATGTGGGAAAGAACAACTTGTGAGCTATGCCCAACACACCAGAGCTGGTCAGAAAACTGCACCAAGCGCCCAGGCATGGCACAGACTCACTTAGGCTCTGAATATTTAAATATTGATCCACACAGGCAGGGGCAAGAACATCCCCAGCCACATTGGGAAGGGCAAGGAACATCCCCAGCCACATTGGGAGGGGCAAGAACATCCCCAGCCACATTGGGAGGGGCAAGAACATCCCCAGCCACATTGGATTTTCTCGTTTTCCCATCTCTCTCCCTGAGTTTGCTGCTGTTGCAGAAGACACTTGTGTTGGCAGCGAACTCCACTCCTCCAGGCTCCAGCCTTTCACCAGTTTCTGGTATTCTGGTTGGATTGGTTCCTATTTATTTAATCTTGGATGTTTTTCAGATACCACTTGCTCCACACATGCTATTCCTACTTGAAGGCCTTGTCCTGTGAATGTGCCTGACCTCCAGCCTTTCCACAAAAACTCCCTGGACATTTGGGACATTTCCCATATTTCCACAGGGTCTAAACTCAATTGGAAGTGACCATATTGCTTGACATATATTCTGCTATTTACTCAGCCCCTCATGAGCCCTTTCTCCCTACCCTGACACAGTCTGGGTAGGTTAGAAGGGCTCAAAACTCTAAATTTTCTCTGACAGCAGTTCTCTATTACCCTTCTTGATTCAGCTACATTTTAATTTGTGTGCAGCAACGAAAGCTGCTCTAAGTGTTTATGGAAGGCACCAGCTATAGAAGGAATTCTGGTTTTTGTCACTTCATACATGTCCAACAACAGCAGGTGCTTGGGATTAACAGGAGGAAAAGCCCCCAGCTGCTCTTCCACGAGCTGTCCCATGCCCCAGCTGCCTGTGGATGTGTTACACACTCAAAGTGGGTATTTTAAAGCAGTTCTCCAGTTTGGGTTGTACATCTCGCCACCCTGCTGGCACGTTAAGTAATTCAAAGTTGTGCATTTCTCTTTGCATTTACCAGGGGAAGGCTCAGATTCTGAGCTCATGGCACAGGGAAGATGATTTAACTGTAAATTCACAGCCCAGCTCCCTCCCTCACGGAGATTCCCACAGGTCCCTGCAATGCCTTTGGCTGACAAACACCAGAAAAACTGCAAATCAGAGGTGTGAGCTGCTGCCCTCTGAAAGCCCTCACTCCCATAAAATGGCAAAAGAGAGGAGGACAGTCTGTTAGTGTAGGAAGAAAAAGCAAACACCACACTGTTATCAATCATTTCATCCATCTACAACCTGAGCAAAAAAAAAAAAAANNNAAAAAAAAAAAAAGGTATTTATTTTACTGAGCTTATAAAAATGGAGGCTTTAATAAACCTGCCAATGATTTTGTACTGTCCTACTGCTGCCCAGCACAGCGTGGGGAAGTTTGGGTATGACAGACAAGCACCGTGATCCATTTCTGACCCTGGACAAGTGCATGGCTAAAACAAAACACTGCAAGAAGCCAGGGAATATTCCTGTGTCCAGTTGTTTATCTCTTCTGCCTCAGCTGAGCTCCAGGAAGTGCTTGCACTCAGCTGAGCACACGAGTTAATGAGAGAAGTAAGAACTTCCTCAGGCTTAAGGATGGATAAACAACTGGTTTTACACACACATATTGAAGGACTCGGTTTCCAAAACCATTTTGGGTAGCTGAACATTTGAAATTCTTAATGTTAGCATTATTTTTTACAAATATTCAGCTGTACTGTAGGTAAATAACAGGAAAAGCCACAGGAAGTGAACATAAAGAGCAGCAAATTGCAAAATAGTTTGTGTTGGTGGCTTTTACATTCAGGATATAGTTACCAATCCTATGCTAGAAGGACCAAAATTTTCTTTATTTTAACAATTTACACATTTGTAAATTTATATAGACCAAATAAACGCTTGCAACTATAGAGAATATTTTTATTGGCATATCAAAGCCTACTGATGATTGTGTTTTATTTTTAGTAACATCAGAACTGTTCTTATGGCCATTGTTCCAACTAAACACATGTGAATGTACTCCCAGAAAAAGGGGCATACATTCAAAGAATATTTATGGATCTTAGACTGGAGATTCCCCAACAGTTTCGGCCACAGACCTCCAGCAACGTCCCATGACAACCCTCTTTCAAAATTTTACCTAAACACAAGAATCCACACAAAACTGTCACCAAGGGCTGCCAAGCACAGTTTGGAAGGCACTGACTGCAGCCCCTAAACCCTCCTCCTGGGGAATTAGGACACCTGAGACCCAAACACTGCTGGAAACAGTTTGGGAGGCACTGACTGCAGCGCTAAATCTTGTTCCTGGGGAATTGAGACATCTGAGACCCATGCACTGCTGGAAACACAGTTTGGGAGGCCCTGACTGCAGCCCTAAATCCTGCTGCTGGGGAATGAGGCCATCTGAGACCCAAACACTGCTGGAAACAGTTTGGGAGGCACTGACTGCAGCGCTAAATCTTGTTCCTGGGGAATTGAGACATCTGAGACCCATGCACTGCTGGAAACACAGTTTGGGAGGCCCTGACTGCAGCCCTAAATCCTGCTGCTGGGGAATGAGGCCATCTGAGACCCAAACACTGCTGGAAACAGTTTGGGAGGCACTGACTGCAGCGCTAAATCTTGTTCCTGGGGAATTGAGACATCTGAGACCCATGCACTGCTGGAAACACAGTTTGGGAGGCCCTGACTGCAGCCCTAAATCCTGCTGCTGGGGAATGAGGCCATCTGAGACCCAAACACTGCTGGAAACAGTTTGGGAGGCACTGACTGCAGCGCTAAATCTTGTTCCTGGGGAATTGAGACATCTGAGACCCATGCACTGCTGGAAACACAGTTTGGGAGGCCCTGACTGCAGCCCTAAATCCTCCTGCTGGGGAACTGAGACACCTGGAAACGTTACCCAGGACCACAGGCCACATCAGTGAGCTCCCCTCGGTGCGTGCAGCCAGCTGGAGGCAACACCTGTGCCACCTTCAAAGACCCAGAGCCTGTTTCTGTTCCGTGGTGACAGCAACAGCCACGGCTGAGGTGGGATTTCACATCCCTGAGTGCTTTCACACGTACGGGCAAAGCTTTTGGTTTGTTATGGTTAGAAATAGTGAATCAACAAGCAAAAACGTAAAAAGCCAAATATTTTTCCACTGTATACCAAGTGTTTCGCTTGTGAGGAAGACCAGCAGCTCGAGCATGGAGGCATCAGTCCTTGTGCACACAGAGTGAGCTGAGAATGGTTTCTTTAAGAACCCAGGAGCAGTTCCAGAGCCTGCTCAGCTCCAGTCCCGGCTGTCAAACCCCGCTGCCTCGAGGCTCAGCAGGCTCTGAACACACAACTGCTTTGGGGAACCAAAACCAGCATGAAGCAAGAGCTTTTCTTCAGTTACCCCGTGCCCAGCTGGCTCCCGAGCCCACGGACGGCTTCCCCCTTCCTTCCTGCTCCGAGCCCGCTCCGCTGCGCTTCTGCTCCTTCCCTCCTGCCTCGGGATGGGTTTGCAGTCAGTGCCTCCCAAACTGTGTTGCCACCAGTGTTTGGGTCGTAGATGTCTCAATCCCCCGGCAGCAGGATTTAGGGCTGCAGTCAGTGCCTCCCACACTGTCTTTCCAGCAGGGCTTGGGTCTCAGATGTCTCAATCCCCCAGCGGCAGGATTTAGGGCTGCAGTCAGTGCCTCCCACACTGTCTTTCCAGCAGGGCTTGGGTCTCAGATGTCTCAATCCCCCAGCGGCAGGATTTAGGGCTGCAGTCAGTGCCTCCCAAACTGTGTTTCCATCAGTGGAATTCTGTGGAATTCTGGAGGCTGAGGAGAAACTTCCATGTGCAGCCCCCCAGGGCCAGCCCCAGCTGGGAGTGCTGCTGCTGCTGTCTCCCCCACAGACCCTCGGCAGGTTTTTCTTTCCCAGTTTCCTGCAGAAAAGCGTTTTTCCAGTGTATGGGCTCTGTCTTGGAAAGCCATTAAGGGCAGAGGATGGTTTAATCAGGGATGTCTCTCTCAGCCACGTTGACACAATTAGTTAAATTAATGTGCTTCGTGACTAAATGCCTTTTCCCCTCAAGGCAACGTTAATGTGGCACAACCATTTCTGCCACTGCCAGCTACGATTTTTTCATTTTCTTCCAGTATTTCTCACCTCCTTCAGAGCTACCCAGCTGACACAGTATAATTTAGTTCCTCACACGTAGCAAGGATCAGCTCCACAGGCTGATTTAGTCACAATATTGTGCTCGCATGCCATAATTTGACGTGCACATACTGTCGTGTCTGTAAAGCTCGTTCTGCTGAAGGCATGTTACAAACACAGAGGAATGACGAGCTGCAGCACAAGAAACCAACCTCAAAATGCTTCACTTCTCTGTAATTATTGTCCTTATTTCTTATTCTTACACCCTTACCACCAGATTCTGTTAGAGTGACAGGGTTAGCATCCACTGGAGGTAAGTGCAAGCTCCACTACTTACGAAAAAACAAACCACAAACCCGCAGGTTTTTTCCTATAACTACATCTTACAATTTTATATTCGCCGAGCTAAAAAAAATTAATATACTAAAAAAAAAACCCAACAGCTCTTTTAACGACTTCAACAAGCAAAATGCACCTTTCAGAAACCACAAAGATGTGAGGTTCTCATGTCACAGAGGCTTTCTGATGCACCAGGCACGAGCGGTTTGATTTCAGCAGAGTTTGATGTGCCTGGCTTCGAACAGAACTCTCATGCTGTGCTCCCAGCCCAGCCAGGGGATTTCTGCGTGCTGATGCTCGCAGAAGCAGTGAGTGGAAATGCTCGAGGTGATCCCAAGCTGTTTTTTGCAACCCCGAGGCAGCTCGGGCGTCCTCCCCACGCAGCGATCGGGGTTAAAAATAGAAACAGCGGAACTACTTTCAACAAAACTTGCAACACAGGAAGTGAATGAAATTCCACTTAACTATTGCTGGCTCAACAAAAGGCACCTTCAGAGTCAGGCTGGGCTGCAGCTCTGTAACATTTACAGCATTTCCTCAGGACAACTAAAAGAACACATTAACATTAAATTTATTGCTTGTTCTATAGAACTTTTCACCATCAGCTCCTTCTTCTTCAGTGCTTCAGGTACCACAGCACAGTTTCCTTACACTCTGCCGAACCCTGGCACTTTTCGGGTCACGTAAGGATATTTAAACACCTTGAGTTCAGTGAGCAGAGCCCGCCCATCACTTCAGGGTCACACAAAACACACTGCAGGCCACAAACCACCCAAGGACTTCACACGCTCCTATCAGTAAGCAAACGGCTGTGGCTGATGTGAAACAGAAAGGACACCAGGCCACTGTGCTGACCACAAGGACCAAACCTACTGACCTATAAAGGATATGGACTAATTATTTTAGGCGCAAGTGTTGGCGTTACATTTTTTTTCACTGTTAAGAAGCTAAAAATCCACTTCTAAAATTTAAATTTTAGAGAAAGCGCTTTGAAGAGAAGAATACATTTGATATTATTAATGGTCTTTAAAGAGCTCAACATATACTCAGAGGACTGACAAGGTAAAGGATAAAAGTCCCACACAGGTAACAGATTAATTTATTTTACCAGATTCAAGGGGATTACACAGCAAACTCACTGCTCAGGACACTTCTCATTATACCTCATTTTGGGCTCTCTGCACTGGAACCCAAGTTCATATTTCAGGGGCTATTTGCAATAGTCAAAGAGAAAAACAGAGCACAAAAGCCCTGCTTCCAAATCAAGGAAGATTCCGTATTTCACGATTCATCATCAGCCACCTCAAAACTCTCTTGGGTACCAAGTGGGAATGACAAGGAGCCGGGGCAGGTTTAGAGTAGATTTTAAGTTCTTTATTCTTAGGGTGGCAGGCCCTGGCACAGGGTGCCCAGAGCAGCTGTGGCTGCCCCTGGATCCCTGGCAGTGCCCAAGGCCAGGCTGGATGGGGCTTGGAGCACCCTGGGACAGCAGAAGGTGTCCCTGCCCGTGGCAGGGGCTGGGATGGGCAAAAATGCAAGCCCAGAAATGCCAAAGGTGGCACCCCAGCCCCGAACACCCCAGCCAAGCACCCAAGAGACACGACACAGCTGCCAAGTAGCAGCAGCAGCAGCAGGTTTTTGCCAGCGTGGAGAAATCCATCACATTTCCAATGATAATTACTACGAACGCAGCGACGTGCTTGTAATTCCACCCACAACAGCAAGTCCACAGCCTCCCATAAAACTCTACAATTTTATAGGCTCTGAGAGGAAAGGAGAATAAAAATCTTCCTTCCTTATTATGCAATCATCTGAAATCTTACATTTGTCCACAAATTGATTTTCAAGACGGTGGTCCAATTTTAGGCAGAAAGAAAACTATAATGAATGCAAGCTTAAGCCAATTATGCTAAGTGTTACTTAAGTTCCAAAACTATCACCTAAACTGCAATTTAAAACCAAATTAAAAAGAAATAATTCACATTCCTCCCCTCCAACAACATTTACATGATAATGAATTTCTTCTCGGGTAATAAGCAGTTAGTTAGTGTTCATATGCTGGAGCCTGGCAAGGAAACCTTTCTTGTGGGCAGCTTTGGAGCCTGTTCCTTTCTTTAAGATGTTCTAATTTAAATGCAGATGTAGACTTCACACTAGTGGGTTTTGTTCAAAAAAAAAGTGCTGCTGTGTTAGAAGGAAGTGCCAGGAAGAGGACTCACACGCAGCATTTGAGTTCCACATTTTGCACTATCTCGTTTTCGCCAGGCAGGAATTTGGGCGAGAGGTCTCAAAGATGAGATTAGAGCCCCATCCCCCCTCCTCCCAGAGGGTTTTCTGGTTCAGGGCTTAGCACAAGTGTTTTCCAACTTTTTCCTCTTTAAATTCCAACCTTTTTCGTTTTTTTTTTTTTCCCCCCCCCTCCAAGTCATTCTTCATGCACTTCCTTCCCCTTTGGAGATATGCATGGTCATTTCCAGCAGACATTAAACACTGGGAGCTTTTTCCTGTGTAAATTAGTGAGTCTTAACATTAGAGCTGGAGAAGAATATGAAATCCTGCTGAGCCAGCATCCCCTAAGCTGTTGTAGAAGAACAATTAAACATGGACCAGCTTCCCAAAGCTTTATTTCACCTCTGTGCTTCATGGAAAAAGTTTATTATATTCCCTGCTTCACCCCATTTTCTCTACAGATACATTTATTTTGTTAACTGGGTTTGTTAACAGTTTGTTTCCCACAGCTGAACTAGAAAAATAACTTGTGCTACTGCTGAAACATCCAGTCCATATCCTGAGTAATTATTTCTCCTCACTCACCCTGCAGCTTCCATAGCTGTGTTCTA
This sequence comes from Callaeas wilsoni, assembly GCA_013398955.1. Classification (NCBI taxonomy): domain Eukaryota; kingdom Metazoa; phylum Chordata; class Aves; order Passeriformes; family Callaeidae; genus Callaeas; species Callaeas wilsoni. Next base: position 20,388 of record VWPU01009461.1, read on the forward strand.
ATGTGGAAACATTTGCAGTGCTCTGATTTTATTTAGAAAATAACCTCTCTGAATTTTCCCTCGTAATAGACTGGTTTAACATAATTAGCAAATTTGATTCTTTGGTGAAAAATGGACTCTTCAGCCTAATTAATCCTTTCCCAAGGAACAGACAATTCCTCTACCTGTTTCCTGATCAACAAGCTATTTTTCACTCCTGCCATGTCAAGTATAATCTATTTACACAACTGCAAAAGCACTGCTGCAATAAGTAATTTATGTAGTGTGGAAAGCTGACAAATTGCAGCTCCTCTATGCAAGAGGGCTGAGAAGTAAAAGCTTTCTGCAGTGGAAATGGGAAAAAAAATAGTCCAGCAAAAAAAAAAACCCACTAAGCCTCTAAATGAAACTGAAATTGAGAGCTGAGGCAGGTTCAGCTTGTTCAGAGCAAGAATGGCACTGTCAAGCAATGGAACCATCACACTGCAGGGCAAAAATATGTGTATTTAATCTTTTTTTTTGTTATCACCGGCTAGAAAGGAAACTCAAGAAGTTCACAACAGAGGAGTCACGTATTTACCCCTGGATCTATAAAGAAAAGGAAGCAGCACCTCTGGAAATAGCTCAGCCTCAAGAATTCCTAATTACTGCACACAGCCAACCAATTATTTGCCTTTACCTTATTACAAGCATACAACAAAATAGCCAAAATTATTAACTCTAGAAATACTATTTGATTCCAAGCCTGCAGATATTATTTTTAGCTATCAAAACTCAGAGGACCATCACAGTATATAAAAACCCACAGGTCACGAAGTTGCATCTGATCCACTCCCTAAAATTCAGTTTTAAACAGTAACCAGAAGTTACTGCTGGTACCTATCAGTCAGGAAGTGCACACAGAGCTTTAAAAGCACCCTCAGCAGCATGAATTTTTAAACAGACATGGAAGTGAGCTAAAGCAGAATTTAAAAGCATCTTGAAAGCTCTCCTAACAAAATAAGTGAGCTCTCCTCACAAAAATCGCAGCGTGAGTTTAGGCAGGAGAGGAGCACCCAAGGCTAATTTATATATTTATGGTCTGAACCACTGTACACCAAAACCACAGAGCTACAGAGACCTCCCAACTGTCTGAGAGGAATTACACGAAGAGCAAGTTGGAAATAATAAGAATAGGAGGGTGATGCTCAAGAGATCAGGGCAGCTCTGATCCTCCTTCAGTCGTTTTTCATGACTGGGCTGTAGGAGCAAACACCTGCCCAGCTTGCACACTGCTTATGCAAATGTCAAAATTGTGCATTTTGCTCTACACCAGGAGCCGTTTGGGGGAGAAAATAAGGTCATACACCACAGGAAGCAAAATGAATGCAAAGTCTGGAAGAGAGGAGGAAAAAAGCTTCAAGAACAACAGGGCGAAAACGTCAGAAAAGCCAAAACAACACATTTATTAAACTTTTAAAGTCCTGTTCTCAAAACACTGCAGACTAACGTGCATGACATCAAAAGCAAACTTATTTTATATATACACACTGCCATGAGTACATTCCCAGTGAATACCAGATTCAGGTTCTAGCTGCTTGCTTTACAGACTGCTGACCATCTTCCAGAAAGCTTCTCCCACACTCAGACTATCTGAATTTATTAATCCTTACTAAAAAAGAAAATCAGTATTTTTCTTCAGCTCCTAGCAAGGTGAGAAAATTTCAGTTTCTTCACCTTAGATTAGTATATATACTTGATATCTATAGGTGCATTTATAGCAAAAATTCACTTAATTTAATTAACAAATAGCACTGAAGTGATTGGGTTCCAAGAGCTCCCACAACCATGGAATCTGGCACTGGCAGGGCAGCACTTGACAGAATCCCCAAAACTCCATTCTTTGTGTAGTTATCTCTTGACCTGGTACACAAACCACACGCACTGACTGCTCTCATCTTGTTTTTTGTGACAAATGAAAGAATTGAGCAAGTTCCCAGGCTGAGCACCAGCACCTGGGAAAGGCTCTGTGGTGGTCCCCCTTTAGGACCACGCAGTCTCTGCTGCTTCCTGGGCTGCCTGCAAGGCAGAGGAAGATGCCATGAGAGTGGCCAGGACGTGATGCTGGTTTAATGCTCGTGTTTAACACCAGTCTCCCCACAGCTCCTTCCCTGCTAAGCTGTTTATTCATAAATGGGACAATTAGCAATTCCCCAAGGACTCCCAAGGCTGCTGCGAGAAGAGCAGCCTCTGCTGCAGTCCTGACATCCACATCTATCAATGTGGATCTCCCCTGCTCCCTCTCGTCAATTAGCTGGATTACAAACCAACTAGGATCATTAACTCTCTGGAATTACTTCTCCTTGCTCCTCTCTGAAAAACCAAAGCACTGGAGGTGGGATTTTGGATTCACGACTGACACAGTCATCATTTACTCATCAGATGTTCCAGATTTAGGACAGATCACAATACACACACAGTTAACAACACTCCAGAAAGAAACCTCCTTTTCTTAATTCATTCTTCAACAGTCAGTAGCAATCCAAGCAGCACCAGCAATGCCTTCTGGAGCCACTGTCACAGCCTTTGGTAGGAGCTCAATATTACGGAATATGCTACAGAGTTCAGTATTAAACCAGAAACATGTGCCAGCACTTTTTCCCCCTCCAGTAATTCCAAGCTGTTGCCAGGGCGTTAACCACATTCTCCCCAGGGCAATTATGTTCAGCCACTGGGTGGTTTTCACATTTTTTTCCACCTTCTTTTTTGTGTAAATTCAACATCTACTTCAAAAACCCGGAATGAGTTTAGTGCTACAAATGTATGCCCTGTATATCTCTGCCTGTGATCAATCTTTCCCAGAGCTTTACTCTACTCTTAAATCACCTTGTCTTTCCTTTTCTTAAAGCTGGATGAGGAAACACCTTCTCAGGTACATTAAATTCATACCATTTTGTTCAAGAGAGCCTTATATTCAGCAAGTGCTGTTTCTACCTCCACCTATCCTTTTTTTGAGTGCTGTTCACCTTGGAGATGTCCCTTGACTCCAGCTCTGCCTTTGTACAAAATGAAAGACGAGCTCACAACTGATCTACCTTAAATACAAAGCTTCCGACGCATTTAATTCCTACAATAAACATTTGAAACCATTTCTCTCCATTACCTAGGCTGGGAGTTCTCCTCATACATCCGTTCCTTCCCTTCCTTGAAGAGGCTGATGGTCTGCTTGGTTTTTTTCATCAGGTTTTCCATGAAGACCCGGAAATACTCGTTCTCGCCCAGGGTCTCCATCTTGCCCTCGTAGCGGGACAGGATGGTGCGCAGGTGCTGGTAGGTGTCGGGCAGCAGGTCCAGGATGTAGGGAGGGCTGTTCTTCAGAGCCAGTTTGGGGTTCTGGCACAGACGCACCACCTGTGGGTAATGGAGAAAGCCCCTTTGTGAAAGCTCGAGGAGAGGAGCGCGATGGGGGTTAAACACAACTCACTGTCGCAAACGCAACGCGCTGAAACGTTTGCTCACGACAAACCCATTTTTTGGTCAAGTTCAGAGGGAATCACAGAATCCCAGAATCACCGGGTCTGGAAAAGACCTCTGAGATCAAGTCCAACCTCTGACTGATCCTCACCTCGCCAACCAGCCCAGAGCACTGAGTGCCAAGCCCAGTCCTTCCCTGGACACCTCCCTGGACATCCCCTTCCAAAGCCTGACCACCCTTTCCATGGAGAAATTCCTCCTGATGTCCAACCTGAGCCCCCCCTGCTGTGGCTCGAGGTCATTTCCTCTTGTCCTGTCACTGCTTGCCTGGGAGCAGAGCCCAGCCCCCAGCTTGCTCTAACTTTCTTTCAGGGAGCTGTGCAGAGCGATAAGGTCTCCCCTGAGCCTCCTTTTCTCCAGGCTATTTTCTCCAGATAGTGAGCCCAGCCACCATAAAAGAATGCAATTTCTGGGCTGAAGTGCATGCGGACTGATGAAACTCATGATAATAAATTTATGTGACAGGGGAGGGGAAAGGAAGCCACTTCGCCATCCGCCATAGCCAAATTTTTCCATTATCTAAACTGAGAGAATAAAAGGGAGAGTTGATGGCAAAGCAGCAATTTGAAAAATTAAGCAGTGAACTTTCAGTTATAGCAAGGGCTGGAATTAGAGTTGTGAGGTCAGTTTTGGATCAAGTTTACAAGGCAAAAACCAGCAGTCTAACACTTCTATATTCTGTGATTTCCAGCAAATTTGAGTACAAAATGTAGCTACAATTTCCTAAAGTTCTTCCCTATAATGCGTATTATCTGGCTGCTTAACACCCAGCATATAAATGAGGTCTAAACTCATGACACTGCCAGGTAGGAGGGAATTACAGATATCAAACAGAGCAGAATGCAAAGCTTAAGTAAAGTAGGTAAGCAAAAGCAAAAGAACTATTTAACATCCTTTTGCAGTACCTCATTTCCACTAAACCTTGTGAAACCTTCAAGAGGAATTGAGCAGTTCCCTACAGAGCACACTTAAATATCTACTTCCCTTAAACATGGATGGTAAACAGAGTCATTTCTTCTGAAACAGTGCTTCAGCGTTTAACTTTGCCATTTAGGGTATGTGCAAAAAGCAACCTTGTGCAGTGACACCTCCAATTTTATCTGACTTACAGCAGTGCCTGTACCAAGAGCTGACTGAGAAAGGTTCGATTTCAGCCAAGACAAAGGCACACACTGTATCAAAACTCAAACCAGAAAAATCAGACCGCCAGTAAAAAGCAAATAAACACCTAAAAAAGCATCTACAAGAATACATGGGAAAAACAAACCACCAAAATTTTCCCTCCATTTTGAGGAGGCTGCCAAGGTCTTAAGATAAAGAGATGGATGGCCAGACAGCTGACTTAGTCAATTGATGCTGATGCCTCAACTGCTGCTTCCTTGGAGCCTGTGAACATTGTACAATGAACCATATCAACAAATTGAGTCAACGCATTTGTCCCCTGAAAAAAAAAAAAATAGTTTCACTATGAGCATGAATAGGTTCTAAATATGCTCCTCAGACCCAGCCGAGCTGTGCTCTGGGCAGCAAAACCTTTTCTTCAGCAGAAATTGTTTATTACACAGTGGGTTTAAAACCTTAACAAACACAGTCAGCTCTGAGGAGGAAGCCACATTAAGCAAGCAGAGTCTGCACTTTCCTCAGCCAGCTGGAAATAGAGAACAATTTGCCTGCTACCCTCAGCTATGGGAGCAGCAGACCTGCTGCATTTCAGACTTTGATATGAACTAGAACAATTCCCCCACAGCAGCAGAGAGTTCTGCAAACTGCTCATTCTCAGAGCCCCTGCAAAACGCTCCCCAAGAAGTGACTCAAACAGTTAACAGAAAGGTCAAAAGTGCTGGTATTTTATTATCAAATCAGCTTCTTTATTTACCAAGCAGACCAAAATTAGCTAAGAGGAGCAGTTAAACAACACTGCGTAACCAGGAACGGCTGTCTCCTGAGCGAACTCGGTGGTTTTGTAACACAGCAGCAACAAAAGCAGTGGCATTTTCCTTGTTTCTCTACGTGTGCACTTGCAGCATCATGACACCATCCAAAGGAATGTTCCCAGCCCTGGGAACAGCTGCCCCTCACAGCTTTCCACAGGGACCAGCAACGTGGAAAGAAATCGAGCAAAAAGCAGCAAAATATTTTTCGTTTAGGTGTGATGGCAACAAACAGAAGCAATCCACGGTTTTCAATTATCACCCAAAAGTTTACCTGGCTTATGCTCTGTTGTTCCAGGAACAAACCTTTTAGGGAGGCATTTTTGGGTTTTTAGACACACCAATAAAGCTCAGCATGAAGAGAGGTGGGCCTCTGAAGAACCTGAAAATTGACTTCACCCATTTCCATCTTCCAAACACAAGAGGAGAAAATAATCAAAAGACAGTTTCCCCAAGTCAGTTTTGAGGAAAGAATCTCTTATCTACTCATTACAGGAAAAATAATCTCATCTAGATCTTCAAGGCCTGGAATTGAATCTTCCCCCTCAATAACCAGAAGCTTGCCTTGACTAATTCTGGATTTAAGAGTCCCAGGCCTGACAAGCATCCAGGGGCTACTCCCAGGTAAGATTCCCCCTTCTGGGGCAATTCTGAAAACTCATTTTTTCCTTCCTTTAACAGCTGAACAGCCAACTGCACTGAGATCACACCTCATTCCAGCTTAAGCCAAGAGCAAAAACCTACTCAAACATCTCTTATCTCTTGCTGGATTTGTGTTTGGCCTTTCTTCTGCTCACAATGAAGGTGACCTGCAGTGGCACTTCTCCGTAGCAGTTCTAGGAACTGAATGGTATCAGGAAACCCTTTAGAGAAGCTTTATCTCAAAGCTCCTCTTCCTCCTCCACGCCTTCCCACATTTATTCCACCATTCCTCTGCTCCATCCCAAGCAGCTCATGACTAACCCACCTATTCCTCAAATCCCACCCACAGCAGTGAACTCCAGGGGGCTGCATTTCATCTCTGTTCTGCAGAGAAACGCACAAATATCACCTCATTCAGCTGAAGGGGAACATCCACAGGGATGGAAAGGGCTATTTCGTGTCCATGCTCTGTGTGACCACGCGCGGCTGGGGGAGGAATGGTACTGACAAAAAAATTAGGGCTTCAAATGAAAGAATCTGAAAGACATAAATATGTCAGGCAGCTTATGGAGAGCATTACAGGGAAAATATTTGGACAAGAATCAACTTGCATAGGAAATTCATCAGTCACATCCAAAAGCAGAGATGCACGAATGCTTTGACAACACCAGCTAATTATGCAGACTAACAAATGAGGTCGTGAGTGTAGTGTACCCACACAGACACAGCACGCAGCTCTGAGAGGCAAAAACATCATCTATTAAACATGCACACAAGCAGGTTTTTTATCTGCACCTGGAATTTCACATTCTTGGCCCAGAAATCTAACCCATTTTCAACACCTTCCATTCATTTAGCCCTTCTCATCACGGGCTTCTCAGCGTTTTTGCTACACCACTAAAAAGATTTTAATTCAGATGTGTTCTCCTGAGTGTGCATAAGCAGAGCTGAAATCTAACTGAAATCTGAAAGGCTTTTCAGAGCCAGATCTTTCCTGTTGTACAAATCAGACTGAACAAGACTTCAAGCCTGAGAGCTTCTGGATGCCGCCTATGAGTAAACCTGAAGTCAAAAGAGGTCGATGTAATTTGTGACAAATACAGCAGCAGCCTTGGCTTTTCTGTCAGTGGAGAGAGTACACATCCAACCTGCCAGAAAGACCTAAAGCTGTGAAATTTCCCCCCCAAGAAACATCCCACTGCATTTCAAAATGCCATGATAATCAGGGGTTCTTTTCAGGCCAATCTTTTCCTTCAAACAGAGCAGGTTATGAGGTCAAATACAAGTTGCCATCCACATCTACATATTCTATACATGAAAGTGTGCATTCTTACAGGTTACACTTATTTTGGGTCCCGTTTCCATGCTCAGACTGCCTTTCCTACACTAGCACTTGTGCTTGGCCCTCAGAGTCTGTAACAGAGCCAATGGCACGTCTCAAAAGGCTTTTTTTCTTTGCCCCAGTCTCGCTGTAGGTGATCAAAGCTCATCACAGGCACAGCAAGGCACAACTATAAACCCTGGCTTTTGTTGAGCCAGCCAACACAGAGTGATTTCTTGGCAGGAATATAATTTAATATGCCTCTAAAGAAGTCATTTGCTCTGCCTGCTTTTAGCACTTACTGCAGGAGGTTCAGACACTGCATGGATAAACAATGCAGGGGAAAGAGAAGGAGAAGTGGGAATGCATAAGCCTGAGGGGTAACTGAATGAAGGATGCCCAAAATCCCTGCCTGCTCTGCTCCCAGAGGGGAAGAAGGTGGCCTGGTGACAACTTGGGTGATGCTCTTACTCTGCACCACTTTTAGGGCCCTGAACCCAGTGTCATAAGATGCACTGCACATTTCAGACTGCAACGTGTCAAGCCCAGCCTAGATTTCAGGGCTGAACAGTAACTATCAACAAAACTCCCATAAAACTGTCAGATTTTTACTTTGTGCCCATTTCTGTGTGCCAGCGCTCGCTCACTTGATCATTCCCTGACAACTCCCCAGGATTTCTGAAAACACTGGACTGACCAGCACACCTAGCCAGGCCAGTAAATCAAATATCCCATCACACCAGCAGGCCAAAAGGTCTGGTGTCCTGCCCCCGGCAAGAGCCATTTCCTGGCGTTTTAAAAGGAGGAGGAGGAGGGGAGAGCCTTAATGACCCCCGAGAGCAGTGCCCCTCCTAAAGGTGTGGGACTGGAAGAAGGCCTTTCCAACTCCCACGCCACAAGTTTTTCTTGTTTAACATCAGTTAATACTTTATCTTTCTGTAACTACATGTACTTATTGCAGAGGGGTTTAGTCAGACTTTTACGGTTTTTCCTCAGCTCCCGGTTTTAGGGAGAAGGTTTTGCCTTGAGTGCAGCAAGACGTTCCTGTTCACTGCAAAAGGAATAACCTGGCCTGCCACAAAGCCTCACCATGCAGTGCCCACACACCAGGCTCTATCACAGGCCAAGGCACATCTTCCAAGGAGCAAATCCTAGATTTCTCCCTTGTCCTGCTGCTGTCACCACCTGCAGCTCCCCATCAGTCCCTACCCATTCCCAGCAGGTACAGGATTGGCATTATCTATATATGTATATGATTAATATAGATACCACAGAATACCCTGGCTTGGAAAGGACCCACAAGGATCATCCAGTCCAGCTCCTGGCCTTGCACAGGACACCCCAACAATCTCACCCTGTGCCTGAGAATGTTGTCCAAATACTGAGCTCTGGCAGCCTTAGGGCTGTGGCCACTGCCCTGGGGAAACATCCCAGATCCTCTTAGGCAGGTCAGAATCCTCCATCCCAAAGCGTCCCCTCTTCCTCCAGCTTGTTCCTCCCACAGCCCATCCCTTGCAGAGCTGCTGATCTCCCTTCATACCTTCACATCCTGGCATCCCACTCCCACCCTGCCTCTGGCCTCTCCTCCATCGCTCACCTCTCCGCCAGCTTCCACATGGAATCACAGAATGGCTGGGCTTGGAAGGGCCTTAAAGCCCATCTTGTTCCAGTCCCTGGCAGGGACACCTTCCAGTCTCCTAGGTTGCTCCAAACCCCTGGCCTGGGACACTCCTAGGGATCCAGGGGCAGCCACACTTCTATGAGCAACCTGTGCCAGGGCCTTACCATCCTCCCAGGGAAAAGTTTCTTCCCAATATCCCATCATTGTGAAGCCATTCCCCTTGTCCTGTCACTCCATGCTCACTACATCCTTCCCCCAAAGCGCTGCACCCCATTCTGTGCCCCCACACCTCTCAGCCCCCCAGCTGTTTCCCCCCGAGCCACAGACTCCTCTCTCCCAACGAACCCCACAGCTCCAGGCTCATCCCCGATCCCCTCTGATCCCACGGTCCCAAACCCCCCAGCCCAGCCCTATTCCACAGCCACCTCTCCCAACGCCGCGCCCCCTCAGCGCCCTGCGGCCGCTTCCATCCCACCGCCCTCCTCACCTTATCCATGAGCTTCCAGCACTTCTCCACCATCTTCTTGTCCACGGCGCCGGGCTGGTGCGGCCCGAGGTGGTGGTGGTGCGGCTGGAACGCGTCCTTCATCAGCCCGATGAGCCCTCCGGGGCCCTTCTTCAGCGGCGCCGACATGGGGGCGCCCACACCCGGCCCGTGGGGCCCGTCCGGCACCGGGGCCGCGGCCCTGGAGGGGACCGGGCTGAGGGCGCTCCGGGCCGGGCCGGGC
>VWPU01009462.1:0-15806 GCA_013398955.1 Callaeas wilsoni
GCGCCGGGGCCGCCACCGGGAGCGACACCGGGGACACCGGGCTGCGGGTGCAGTGCGTGGCCGCTGACCTGGGCTGCGAGGAGGGGCTGCGGACGGCGGGCGCTGCCCTGCGGGAGCTGCTGCAGGACGCGTCCTTCGGCCGCCTGCTCCTCGTCAACAACGCCGGTAACGACACGGCTGTCCCCGGCTGTCCCCGCCTGTCCCCATCTGTCCCCGCCCGTCCCCGCCCGTACCCCCCCGAGCCGCTGCTCTCTGCCCCCGGGAGCAGCCGGGCCAGCCCCGTCTGGTTCCTGCTGTGCCGGGGCTTGCCCCGGGCTTGCAGCAAAACCCCAAAAGCATAAAGGAGCTGCGGGGATTCCACCCCGTCCGGGTGTCGGTTTATTGAAGGAATTACCTGGGGGAGCGGCTCCCTGGCCGTGCTTTGCTGCTCGCGAGGTTTTACCTGCTGCTGCCCAGGTTTTACCTGTGGCGTAGGAACAGCTGGTTCCCCTCCTGCGCCTCCCGCTCCCCAAATCCAAACCTTCAGACAAACTTCCAGCCCCACCTCGTGGGTCTTTATGCCACCGTTAATGCCTTCGGTGGCCTTTTTACCCATTATCGCTATAAATCGCCCGTGGGTTCCTGTAGGGAATGGGCGCTCCAGGATTTGGGTCTTTCACTGGCATGGGACCCGCAGGAGGGCCCGTGGTGGCCCTTGGGGACGTTGTGCTCCAGGCTGGGAGCCGTTTGTGTTGGCAGAGGGGTGGCAGGGCAGATCCCTGTCCGCTGTCACTGCTGGGTCCGTGTGACCCGAAATCAGCCGGGCTGGGCTGGGCTCCTCGGGCTGCTGTGGGACCCTGGCAGGAGCTGGGCCGCCAAAGCTCTGGAAGTGTTGGATGTGGAATGTGGGAGCCAAAGGGATCCGCTGTGTGGCTGATCCCATCCGTAACAACTCATTTTTCCATCTTTCTGGAAGTGTCCGAGGCCAGGCTGGACAGGGCTTGGAGCACGCTGGGACAGGGGACGGTGTCCCCGCCATGGCAGGGGGAAGGGATGTTCTGTAAGATCCCTTCCAACCCAAACCACTCCACGTTTGCGATTCACGTTTGTGATTCCCAGGCTCCCTGGGAGACATCTCCAAATCCTTCCTGGACCTCACCGACCTGGAGGAGATCAACACCTACTTCTCCTTCAACATCAGCTCAGCGCTGTGCCTGACCTCCGCAGCCCTGAGCGCCTTTGGGGCGCGGCCCGGCTGCCGCAGGACCGTGGTGAACGTCTCGTCCCTGTGTGCCCGGGAGCCCTTCCGGAGCTGGGCGCTGTACTGTGCCGGCAAGGCTGCCCGGGATATGCTGTTCCGGGTGCTGGCGCTGGAGGAGCCCGGCGTCCGAGTGCTCAACTACGCCCCAGGTGAGGAGAGCAGCTCCCTGCCGCTTATCCGTCTCATCCTGCCTTCGGGAATGAAGATTCCCGCAGCCCAGCCCTGCTCCTGTCCCTCCAGCCTTGGGCAGCAGGAGTGGGACCACAGTTCCCCGTGCTGGATGCAGCGGCTGGACTCAAACGCTATCTCTCACCCAGCTTTTCCATCGGGATCACAGAATTCCAGGCTGGGCTGGGTAGGAAGGGACTTTAAATCTCATCCCATCCCACCCCCTGCCATGGCCGGGGTCACCTCCCACTGTCCCAGGGTGCTCCAGCCTGGCCTTGGACACTGCCAGGGGCAGCCACAGCAAATCTGGGCACCCTGTGCCAGGATCTCCCCACCCTCCCAGCCGGGAATTCCTTCCCAATATCCCACCCAGCCCTGCCCTCTAGCAGTGGAAGCCAATCCCTGTGTCCTGTCCCTCCATCCCTTGTCCCCAGTCCCTCTCCAGCTCTCCTGGAGCCCCTTCAGGCCCTGCCAGGGGCTCGGAGCTCTCCCTGGATTTTTCCCTTCTCCAGGTGAACATTCCCAGCTCTCCCAGCCAGACAGAAAGTGAGCCCTGGTTTTTCCTTTCTCCTTAAGTGATTTTTTTGGGTGATTTTTTTCTTTTCCCCAGGGCCTCTGGACACGGACATGCAGCTCCTGGCCCGGACCAAGACTGGAGACCCCGGGATGCGCCAGCACTTCCAGAGGCTGCAGGAGAACGGGCAGCTGCTCGACAGCTCCGTGTCAGCCCAGAAGCTGCTCCGTCTCCTGCAGGAGGACTCCTTTCCCTCCGGGGCTCACCTGGATTTCTACGACGTCTGAGCTCCTCCCACCTGCACCTTTGCCTTCCTGCTTTGCTTCCAGCTGAGCCTTTTCCTGGTGCCTCCAGCAGGACCTTGTTCCAATCCTGGGATCCGGGAAGCTTTTGAGAGACGTCTGTGTGCCTTCTGAACAGCCCCGGCGCCCCGAGGGGGTTGGGGAGCAGCTCCTGGGCCCTCGCTGGCCGGAGCAGGAGCCCCTCAGCTCCTGGGGATGGGGGAGCACAGGCCGCTTTCCCACGGGAACGGGCCTGGGGGGTGAAAACCCTCCTGCACTGGAGTCTGTGGGGGCCGGGGGGTGCCCAGGCACACGAGGCCGGGGCAGAGAGGTCTCTGCCAGCCCCAGGAGGTGCCCACAGCAGGGTTGGAGCTGTGTCCTCACATCTGCCCCCTCTGCCCCGCGGGAAGAGGCCCCGGGGGGCCATTCCTGGGGCTGGGGTGGGGGTGTCCCCCCAGAGCCCTGGCTCTGTCCCCTGCTCACCAGGGACTCCCCAGCCTCCTGCAGCGCGGGGTTCTCTCTGCGGGTTCTGGGGGTTTGGATGAAGCAAAGCCTGTCGCAGCGTTTTTTCCACAAAGACCAATAATGACCAGGAGAGGGAGCTGGCCTTGGAGGAGTTGGGAATTTTGGGAGCCTGGCTGGGGTCGCCGGCTCACAGGAAGCTGGTCAGAGCACAGGACACAGCCCTGAGCTCCTGCCGTGCTCCTCTTGCAGGTTTTGGGTCCAAGCCTTGCTCTGGGGCTTCAGCCCCTTCCTTTAATTATTTGTAGGGGTGTTTTTTTGTCATTTTTCCATCAGATTGCAGCAGGCACAGACTCACAGACATTCCTTCTGGAAAGCTGGTGCAGGACAGTTTGGAAGCCCAGTGGCACCTCCTGTGTGCCCTGGAAATGCCCAGTGCCCCTCTGTGCTCCCTCCCTGCAGGCCTCCACCCCAATCCTGCAGCTCAGCGTTTGTCCCCCTGGCTCTGCAGTCATTAAAAATGTTAAAATCATTAAAATCATCAAGAATGTCTGCTCTGGGCTTTCTGCTGTGTGTTCGAGGGTGGGTGAATTCCTGGCAGGGCGGGAGGAGGATCCTGGGTTAAGCACTGGCTTTACCCAGCAAGGCCCCACCATTCCCTCCGGAGTCCTGTCCTCCCCTCTCAGCCCTTTCATTAATTCTGTCTTCATTTAATCCTGCCCAGCTCATAAATCCCTCCTCCCCAGCCAGTCCCGCTGCCTGGTTTCAGCTTTCCTCCCTGCCTGGGAAACTTTTATTAGCAAAAACCCCTCTGCTGCTCCCCACACTGGCAATGGGAATGTTGTTCTGGGATTTGGTTCCTGCTGTGGTTTATGTGGTCTGGGAACCCTCCCTGGACTCTGCTGCTAAAAAATCCCCCCCTCTCCTCACCTGCATCCATATGGGTTTGTCCCATCCCCTCCTGGGCAGGAATATTCTTTTGGGATCTGGCTCTCTCCAAAAAATCACCTCAAAGCCACCCAAGATCCCAGCCCAATCTCCCCTTTCCCAGTGGGAAGCCATGCCCTGTGTCCTGTCCCTCCAGCCCTTGTCCCCGGTCCCTCTCCAGCTCTCCTGGAGCCCCTTCAGGCCCTGCCAGGGGCTCGGAGCTCTCCCTGGAGCCTTCCCTTCTCCAGGGGAACATTCCCAGCTCTCCCAGCCTGGCTCCAGAGCAGAGGGGCTCCAGCCCTGGAGCAGGTCCGGGGCCTCCTCTGAGCCTGCTCTGACAGGTCCATGTCCCCTGTGCTGGGCCCTGGACCATTTTTCAGCCCCTTTGCTCTCTCCCCACAAGAAGCGGGAGCGAAAATCCATCCTGGAGCCCCCAGGGAGCTCCACACGTGCTCCAAGGGGAACCTGCCCACTCCAGGCACTTCCCAAGGGCAAATCCCATGGATGTGAGGGTGGCCTGGGGCTCCCACTCCTGCATTTCCCTCTTCAAGCAGCCTCGTGCTCACAGTTCCATGGAGGGACTCGGTCTCCACTGTGGCCGTCCCACACTTTGTGCTCCCGGCTCTCCTGGAGGGTTTCATTTTTAGGAGTTTCATCCCCAAAATGCCACCACTTCCCTGTGCGGCTGTTGGGAGTTGGGATCGCTCTGTGATCCCCAGGGATGTGCAGGGTTTCGGATTCCCACTCCAGGAGCAGAGCTCTGCCCAGGGAGAAGTGACAGCGACGCTTTTGGGACATCCCGTGGGTGCCAGCATCCCTCTGGGTACCAACGTCACCTTGGGTACCAGCATCCTCCAGGTGTCAGCATCTTTGGGTACCAGCATCCTCCAGGTATCAGCATCCTTGGGTACCAGCATCCTCCAGGTATCAACATCCTCCAGGTACCAACATCCTCCAGGTACCAGCATCCTCCAGGTATCAGCATCTTTTGGGTACCAGCATGCTCCAGGTACCAGCATCCCCTGGGTACCAGCATCCTCCAGGTGTGGGCTTTTAAGCAGGGGTTCAGAGATGCAGCGAGGCAGGAGTCAGAGCGAGGAATGAATTATTTATTAAATTTACAATACCATTTATATATTCTAGTTCCATAAAGCCATTGAACAGTGCTCACACTTCTCCTAGGGTGATTGGTCAAAATCTCAGACACTCACTTAGAAATGTTTTTTCCTAATATAATGTACACAAGGTCAGAAGATACCAGATATGAATGCTATTTACAAAAACCCTATCTATTGTTTACATGGCTTACACAGCAAAGGAAAAGTTCTCACAGAATGAATGCAAGAAGAGAAAATTTCCCTGCTAACAGCATTTCAGCATCCACACCCAGGTACCAGCATCCTCCAGGTATCAACATCCCCTGGGTACCAACATCCTCCAGGTATCAGCATCTTTGGCTACCAACATCCTCCAGGTACCAATATCCTCCAGGTATCAGCATCTTTGGGTACCAGCATCTTTGGGTACCAGCATCCTCCAGGTATCAGCATCTTGGGGTACCAGCATCCCCTGGCTACCAAAATCGCTTGGGTACCAGCATCACTGCGGGTGCCAGCGTTCTTTGGGTACCAACATTCCCTGGGTTCTGGTGTTCCCTTCCCAGGGAACCGACCCGTGCCCCCGTGGGTGCCGTGGGACGCCAAGGCAAAGTGCCATGAAAGCTTTTATTCCCCTTTTCAGGCGTTTTCTGTCACCAGCTGAGGGCGTTCCGAGACCGGGTAACAGAGCCCGGCTGGAGCGGGAGCCCGGGAATGCCTCTGGAAAAGCAGCGGGATGCTGGGAGACGATGGAGCGGGGTTTGAGTCTCCTCCTGCCTCTGCACCGACCCCTTGGCCACTCATTTTTCATTTAAGGCTCCGCGCCCCGGCGCCGGGGCCTTTGGCAGAGGCTCGAGTAGGGGAAAAACAAAAGGGTGTTAAAATTCAGGAAGTTTGGAGCTCTCCTACTTCCAGAGGCAGGAGCGCACAGCTCACCTGGGCAGGTGTATCCGAATGGATTCGTATGCCCTCATGGGGAGCCGTCGGATTTGGGCAGTGCTGTCTCCTGGGCTAGGGACAAACCCTGAAGGGAGTCACCCCAAAATCAGCCAGCATCTCCTCTGTCCCGGGCAGAGCCGGGGATTCTGTTCCTCCTGCTGGGAATCAAGTGGAGCTTTCAAGCTCAAAAATCCCCCAACCGTGGGGTGTCCCTCCAGGCAGGTCTGATTTCACCCCAACTTCCACAGCTCCCCTCCCTGCCTCCGGCAGAAAAAACCTGTGCAGGGCATTTTATCCCTCTTCCTGCTTTTTTTCCTGTTTTCCTTCCCCCTAAACAACTTCCACAGCTTCCCACCCTGCCTCCAGCAGCAAAAACCTGTGCAGGGCATTTTATCCCTCTTCCTGCTTTTTTTCCTGTTTTCCTTCCCCCTAAACAACTTCCACAGCTTCCCACCCTGCCTCCAGCAGCAAAAACCTGTGCAGGGCATTTTACCCTTTTTCCTGCTTTTTTTCCCGTTTTCCTTCCCCCTAAACAGGGAGAGAAAGCTGGAGGAGGAGCCGTGCAGGTGCCTCTCCGTGTGAAATCCCCAAAAATGCTGCGGAAAGCCCCATGATGACCCCCAAGAGCAGTTTGGGGCAGGAGGGGAGGGGTGCGTGCGATGCTTTGGGGTGACACCGCCCCCCCTGAGCGGCCCCGGGGACCCTCCCCAGCCCCCTCCCCGCGCTGGGGACACACTGTGCCCTTTGTGCCCGTGCTGGGACGGGCCGAGCTGGGTCACGCAGGAGCCAGAGCCACCGCTGGGTTTTATTTCCCCGGGTGTGAGCAGGGCCCGGGGGCGGCAGCGGGGCTGAGCCCCTAAATCCCCCCCAAAGCCGCCCAAATGAAACGCGGCTCACCCCCTGACCTCCCAAATCTCGGCCGCTGCCCCGGGCTGGCCCTGGCTCAGCAGGGAGCTCCTCTGCCCCTTATGAAAGGTTTCCCAGCACGGGGGAACGCGACCTTTATTTTCCCGGTGCCCAGAAGTGCTGAGCTCGGCCGTTCCGGCCGGGACACCGAGTGCCGGAGCTCCGGGCTGGCAAACAGGAGCTGCCTTTGCCCGGGGCCAAAGGTAAAGGAGCCGTTCCTCCCCCAGAGGAGCTCCCAGCGAGGGGGGAAAGGGCTGGTGGTGCCCAGGCTGCCCGCACAGGGACCCCCACCCTGCACAGCCCTGGAGCTGCCCTGGAGACACATCCGCCCTCCCAAAGGCTCCCGCTGTGACGAGGCAGGAGCTCTGTGGGATGCGGGGAGCTGAGGCTGGGATGTGCCGGGGGTTCAGCGAGCCCCAGAGGGCTGGAACAGCAAACTCCTTTCTGCTGAGCTGGCAGGGACCTCGCAGAGGCTCCTCCTGGAGACCGCACTCACTGCACGTCCCCCTCCTGTCCCTCTGGCCATCCTCGCTCCCGGCCCACGGACCCGTTTGTGGCCACGTCCCCTCCTCGCTGTCCCCTGAGAAGCAGCTCCACCACGGGGGATTCTGCCCCCGTGCCCCTCAGGTGAGACCCCACCTGCAGAACTGCCCCAGCCCCGGGGCCAACAGCACAAGGACCCGGAGCTGCTGGAGAGATCCAGAGGGACACGGAGCTGCTCCAGGGCTGGAGCCCCTCTGCTCTGGAGCCAGGCTGGGACACCGGGGAATGTTCCTCTGGAGAAGGGAAAAATCCAGGGAAAGCTCAGAGTCCCTAAAGGGGCTCCAGGGGAGCTGGAGAGGGACTGGGGACAAGGGATGGAGGGACAGGACACAGGGAATGGCTTCCCACCGGGAAAGGGGAGATTGGGGTGGGATCTTGGCAAGTAATTCCTGGCTGGTCTGAAATTCCCAGATTTGCTGTGGCTGCCCCTGGATCCCTGTCCAAGGCCAGGTTGGACACTGGGGCTTGGAGCACCCCGGGTAGCGGGAGCGGGAGGTGACCCTGGAACAGGATGATCCTGAAGGTCCCTTCATCCCAAACCCTTGGATGACTCAGGTCCCCGCAGCAGCCATTAATGAGTAACGAGGGCCCCCGGGGCCAGCGAGGAGCTCACAGATTAACCCAGCCCGGAGCAGGGAGCAGAGGGTTGGTGGTAAAGTGTCCTGTCCCAGAGAGCTTCAATGCCTTCATGAGTAATTAGTTAGTTTGCTATGGAGGTTAATGGGGAGGCACTGCAGAAATGATCTGTGATTAATTAAACCACCTTTAGCTGGTGCAGGCACAGCAGCTGCATCCCTGGGCTGGAGCTAAACTGGGACTAGGCTTGGATCCAAGCCGGGACTAGGGCTGGATCCTGACTTTGGCATCGCTCCTGGAGCTGGTCTGAACCAAAATTCACCAGGGGCTGAAGTGGGCTCTGCAGACCAACAGCCACCTCCATCCCGGTGGGAAAAGCTGCCTGAAACAGCTTTTCCCTTGTTTTTCCCACACACCACCCCAAAGGCAGACTCCGTCTCACTCAGCCGGCCGCCGTCCAAGCCTCCGGAATCCTGGAATCACAGAATGGGTTGGGTTGGCATGGACCTTGCAGCCCATCCAGTCCCACCCCTGCCCTGGGCAGGGACACCTCCCACTGTCCCAGGTGGCTCCAGGCCTTATCCAGCCTGGCCTTGGGCGCTGCCAGGCTTGGGGAATCCACGGCTGCCACGGGCAACCTGTGCCAGATCTCACTCCCTCACAGGACCCAAATTTCCCCCGTTTCGATTTGTTCCCATCCCTCCTTGTCCCTTCACCGATGAAATCTCCTGTCAGGCTGAAGCCAGGCTGTGGCTGAGCTGCTCCCGTGCCTCTCCCAGGATCTGGGGACGTTGTCTAGTCCCAAAACCGCCTCCTCCCTGTCCCCTTCCTGCAGGAAAGCCACCGGTTCAGCCGGGCACATCCATCCTCCTCCTCTGCTGCCATCCTGTGCCACACCTGCACCCCCTCATCCTCCACCTGCCCTCAAAACCTCCCCGTGCTGATGGCTCAGCCCTTCCCGAGCACGGGGTAATCCCAGCGAATCCCCGGCCTTCCAGGGATTTTAGGGTTTGGATAAGGACGGGCTCTGAAGGATCCTCAGCGCTGAGTTCACACCACAAAGGGTGACCAAGCTCCCACCCGTCTCATTCCTGCTGTGCTGATGGCTCAGCCCTTCCCGAGCACGGGATAATCCCAAAGAATCCCTGTCATTCCCGTCGGGATCCCGGCAGGCTCTGAAAGATCCTCGGCGCTGAGTTCAGACAGAAAGCGCGACCAAACCGTGCCCACCCCTCTCATCCCTCCCGCGCTGCTGCCTCAGCCCTTTCCCGAGCACTGGATAATTCCAGCAAATCCTCGTCCTTCCAGGCATTCTCGGGTTGGGATCCCGGCAGGCTCCGAAGGATCCCAGCGCCGAGTTCCCACAGAAAGCGCGAGCGGCCCGCGGTGCTCCCACCCCGTGCGGGATCCCACGGGACCCCCAGGCCCTCTCCTCCCTTGGGGATGCTCCCTGGCCCCGCCGGCTCCTCGGCCGGGCCCTGGCCGCGGGTTCTGCGCGGAGCCGCGGGCGAGCGGCGCGGCGGGGCCGGGAGCCGCATTCACATTCCTGCCGCGAGCGCACTTGTCAGCCGAGCTGTCAGTGCCGCCGTAATGGGGCCACGGCGGTCACTCGTGTTGGGAGTAAACACAGCCGAATCCGAGAAAACAAGAGCAGAGCCCCGAGCTCCCGGCACGGCTGCAAAGCACCGGCGCTCCCGGGGGGGAGGCCCAGGCTCCCCCCGCCGCCGAGCCCACAAACCCCCGGAGGGGATGGGGGGCAGTGCCGGGGGTGCGCGGCACCCCGGGGGGACGGGGATGCGGCTCCTGGAATGTGGCTGCGGAGATCTGGGATTGAAAAGGGGTTGTTCGGGACGTGCGGGGACGGACGGGGACATCCCTGGCCTGCAGCGGCTCGGGGACACAAGGCGGTGGAGCCGCGGGCCGGCGACTTCCAGCACAAACGCAGTCTCAGCTGTGCCTGGAGCACAGCTCGGTTCTTGTTTTTTGAACTTAAAAAATGGAATTTTGCACATCCCGAAACTGCCCTGAGCCTGGGCGACCTGTTTGGGGTGAGGGTCCAGCCTCCTTGTCACCCTCCAGCGTCCGCCAGGGTCCCCTCCGGCCCTGGACCCCTCCCGCCACCTCCAGCGGTGTCACCTGGGCCAGGCGGGATGGACCCAGCTCGGCAGCAGCCGCGGTGCCCCGGGGGTTGCACAGGGACCGGGGGGTTCGTGGGCTGCAGCCCCGGGGAGGAGGAGGAACGGCAGCCCCGGGAATCATTAGCGCCGCTTCTTCGTTTGGGAATATTCCCCCAACTTCCAAACCCTCCCAACAAAGGGGCGGCCGCGCTGAAAAGCCGCGGATTTGGGACAAAGGAGGGAATGGGGCGGCCAAGGGCAGAGCGGGCACAGCCCCGGCCGTGCCCCATCGCCTGCGCCGTCCCTCACCCCCAAATCCATGGAATGCTGCCTTCCCCACTCCCGGTCCCTGGCGCGGTTTATTCGCACCCGCAAACCCTAAAAAAGCTGCAAACGCCACCGAATGTTTCCTGCGGGCGGGGAGGGGAGCGGGCAGTTTTTATCCTCCTCCAAACCCGACGCGAAATGTTGGGGTCACTCCTCCTTTGAAATCCCCCGCGGCCTTTCTTCCCATTAAACCAGCTCCCAGCTCAGAAGTTTCTTCCCCCCCCCCCCCCCCCCTCTTTTTTTTTTTTTTTTTTAATTTAATAATAAAGCATCTCAGATCTCGGAGCTGCAACTCATCTCACACCTAAGCGAGATTGCGTTTTGCACAAGCCTTTCAGCTGTTTTCTCAATCTCTCCTCTGTCTCATTCTCAATTCAGGCAGTTGCTATAGGTATGTTTTAATCCCCAGCATGGTAGATTTTAATTAGTCTTTGTACAGATGGCCAATTAACATTCATTACTTTTGCCTTGAGCGATTAATTATGAGTTTGGATAGAAGGGGAGATGGAGACAGGAAAGATGGGCAGGTGAATAAAAAAAGGGATTTTAATCAGAGTTTGGGATTTTTTTTTCCCTTCTGATTTATATATATACACACGCACATGGAAAGAGGAGGGAAAAGAGGCGACACGGTGCGAGTTACATTCCCACCGAATCATTCCAGACCTGGAGCGGCGGGAATGGGATCTAATGGGATCTCCGGCCAGTGCCGCTGCAGGGCTCGGGGCTGCGATCCGGCCAAACCCCACGCAGCGATGCGGAAAGCGAGGCAGAGAACGCCGGAGTGACCCCAGCTCCCCGTGCCCGGCCTGGGAATCCGCATCCCAAAGGATCGGGGTGCCTGGGCGTCCCGGCCGTGGGGCTGTAGCGGTGCCGGGGCGCTGGGGACAGCCGGGGGAGCGGTGACACAGAGCCACCTCCTCCGCGGCGAAGCCGCGTCTCCATGTGCAGGACGGGCCCCGCAATTGTCCCCTCCCGAGCCCCGGTGACACGTCGCTAATTCTTCCTAATTGATTTTTCACGCCGGTGGGAGGGAGACGGTGACATCCAACAACAGAGCCCTGATGTCGCGGCTTTCTCCGGCATGAAAGGGGCCGGCGTCTCCCCCCGGAGCCCGAATACTTGCGCCGGGGCTGGGTAGCCATGGTGAGCCGCTGCCCGAGCCTTTCCCGGCCGCCGAGCGCTGGCGCTGCTCCGTGCCTGCCGCGCCAGCCGCTCCCGCAGCTATTTCGGGACGCGGGCTGGCGAAGGAAAACAGCAAAGCCCCTCCGGGCCGCACCGTGCCCCCCGTCCCTGGCACGGGGCTGTGCCCGCATTCCCGGCTGTCCCGGCACGTGGGAGCCGCAGCGGGCTCCGGGTGCGGGGGTTCGGGGTGACTGCGGGGGGCCGGTCCCGCTCGCTCCGGGGGTGGCAGGAAAGGGGAGTCATTGAGGATGCTGGGGGGAAGGATCCATCCCGCAGGACTTGGGGGGCTCCTTCCCAGCGCCGCTGGAGCATTTCCAGCCGCTCTGCCAGGAGGTGGGGTCGCTTTCCAGCGCGTTTGGGGTTCGGGCCCGGCCCGCTCGGGATTGGCGCTTCCCGCAGGAGCTTCCCCGGGATCGGGCACTCGGGAGGAGCAGCGAGGGCCGGATCCCTCCCGGCACGGCCGGGATGTGGCTGCCGTGTCCCGGGCTCGCGGCGCGGCCGGGGGATGTGCCACCTGCATCCTGCCGTGCTCCGTGCGTGGCTGTGTCACCCGCGTCCCAGAGTGGCCCCGGGTGGATGTGCCACCTGCAGCCTGGCACAAGCCCCGAGTGGATGGAGTGGATGTGCCACCTGCAGCCCAGAGACATTCCTGGGATGGATCCTGGCACAGTCCCTGCGTGGACATGCCACGTCCACCCCGGTGAGGCCCCTGGGTGCGTGTGCCCCCTGCATCCTGGCACGGTCCGTGGGTGGTTGTGCCACCTGCCTCCTGGCATAGTCCCTGGGGGGTTGTGCCACCTGCATCCCGGCACGGTCCATGGATGGGTGTGCCACCTGCATCCTGGCATGGTCCGTGGATGGTTGTGCCCCCTGCAGCCCGGCACGGTCCATGGATGGGTGTGCCACCTGCATCCTGGCACGGTCCGTGGCTGGTTGTGCCACCTGCATCCCGGCACGGTCCGTGGATGGTTGTGCCACCTGCATCCTGGCATAGTCCCTGGGGGGATGTGTCACCTGGATCTCAGTGAGATTCCCGAGTGGATGCACCATCTGCATCCCAGAACGGTCCCTGGGTGGATGGGTGGATGTGCCACCTGCATCCTGGCACAGCCCTGGGTGGCCGTGTCACCTGGATCCCAGATCCCTGGGTGGCTATGTCACCTGGATCCCAGTGTGTTCCCTGGGTGACCATGTCACCTGGATCCCAGATCCCTGGGTGGCCGTGTGGATCCCAGATCCCTGGGTGGCTCTGTCACCTGGATCCCAGTGTGTTCCCTGAGTGGCCATGTCACCTGGATCCCAGATCCCTGGATGGCCATGTCACCCGGATCCCAGATCCCTGGGTGACCCTGTCACCTGGATCCCAGCGTGTTCCCTGGGTGACCATGTCACCTGGAAAACAGCGTGTTCCCCGGGTGTCCGTGTGGGTCCCAGATCCCTGGGTGTCCGGGTGGATCCCAGATCCCCGGGTGCTTCCCCACGCCGGGCAGCGCCCGTGAGGCTCCGGCCCGGCGGTGCCCGAGCGCTGCCCCAGCTCCTCCTCCTCTGCAGCGCCGAGGCTGCGCAGAGCTCCGGGCAGGGCTGGCTGCCCCGGAGCCCCAGATCCACGCTGGGCACCCACCCGGCAGCGCTCCTGCCGCAAACCCCTCCTCCACGAGCTGCATCCCAGCTCGGCATCCCGCAGGGATCAGCGTGGCCTCGGCCAGCCCGTCCCCACCAATTCTGTTTTCCAGGCGGAACTCGGGTGGGACGGACAGGAGCCAACAGAGAGGGCACCCAAAGCCCTCCGAGCGCCTCGGGGCTCCCTCCCGGCTGCGGCAGAGGTCGGTGGGAGCACGGGAGGCTCCGCGCGGCTCCGTCCCCACCTGCAGAGCCGTGGCAGGGTATGGCCCTCTGGAAGCGTGTGCCATGGAAATGTGCACATTTCCTAAAAGCAATATGGAACAGCTAAATATACTGCTCACAAATCTGTTTACACTAATAATGGCTGGGAGCCTGCCATCCATATGACTGCACGGAACCATTGATTCAACAGAAATTCGCTGAAAATTCCTTGCAGGAGGAAGAAACTCACGGCACTTTACATTTCATATTTTTTTTTCCCCCCTTGTTTTTCCTCTTCTCCTGCTCGTCGGGGAAGGGGGAACAGGGAGGCGTTGGCACCCCTGGCACAGGCACGGCTGCGCTGGCAGCGGCTCTGCCCATCCCTCGGCCCCTCTCCCTCCGCGCAGCCACGGGGATCGGGATACTCAGCAAAGCAGGATTTCCCAGCGCGGCTCCAAGCACTGGAGCTGCCTCCAGGGCTAAATGAACACAATATTTACCCATTTCCCACCCAACGGACGGGTCCGAGGCAGGATTTTGGCGCCGCGCTCGTTCCCATTTTCAAAAAAAGGGGAAAAAAAAAAAAAAGAGGGAAAAAACCCCCTCCGGAATTGGCAGCTCGTGGCGTATTAATGGAAATGCTGCAGACTTGGCTCCCGCTCACCTCCCCAACATAATGTTAAATGGCAGCAAGGCAGTATAGCAGTCATTTACATATGGTGCTTATAGACGCCAAACTTATTAACACAATAAAACTGCTGCGCGAGGAGCTTTCCTGCCTATTTTTCTCCTGGAGAATGTCAGTGTTGGAAGCACCTATCCGCCTCGTATGGAAACACCCGGGGCTGCCTTTCATATGGCACCGGCAAAATAAATAAATGACTCAGCCAGGGGCCCCCTCCGACCACTCCCGGAGGGAAGAGGGAGGGAGATCCGTGGATTCGGAGGTTTGGGGGCGGGGGAGATCCCCAGGGTCCAGCGGAACCCACCAGAATCCACCAGAACCCAGCAGCAACCCCTGGAAAAGCACATTCCCTCCCTGGTTGGGATGGGGCAGCTCCAACCCAGGACTGGCTTTAAAACCCACCCACCCGCACGCTCTGAGGTGTCCCCGAGGTGTCCCCAAAGCTGGAAGGGACGCCCTGGGTGAGCCCTGTCCTGATTTTCCTGGGTGCCACGGGAAAAGCAACCGCAGGTGTTTCCATAGAAGGTATCCAGGTGCTTCCCACAGGGAAGTTCCCCACATGGGAAAGGAGGCAGGAAAGCAGGAAAATTCCCAGCAGGGGTTTCGTTGTGCTGGGAAGTTCGGTGTCCATAAGTGACATCTGAAGGTGGCTGGTGCAGTCTCCTCGTGCCATTTAATGGTATTTTGGGATGGGGGAGGGCAGCCGGGTCTGCTGATCCCCCCTCAGGTGACGCTGCGAGGTCCCCTCGGGGTTTTGGGGAGACCCTGGCAGGATCCAGAGAGGTTTTGGGGAGACCCTGGCAGGATCCTAGCGGCCACAGCTCCTCTCTCCGCGGTCTCCTGGCCCTGGCATCGGTGCAGTCTCGCAGGGAACGGTTCTTTCCCGGGTGCTGGAGCAGAGCCAGCGGGGCCCGGCGGGGCCGAGGGGGGGTCACGCTCCGGTGCCACCCGGGGGAGCTCCCAAAACCTCCCCGGGGCTGGATGTGCAATTTCCTGCGGGGAAATTCCCCCAGCTCTCCCAGAAAGACATTTTTGCTGGAATGACGACCCCGCCGTGCGTGGAAGAGCATTTCTGAGGGGACACCTGATAGCCCTGGCGGGAGGTCCGTGGTGGGACACTAACTGGGACACCGGTCTTCACCCCAAAAACACTGGGGAGCTCTGGCTGACGCTAAAAACTGTACCCCAGCTCTTCTCGGAGCTGTCAGTGGGATAAATCCACAAAGCCAGCCCCAGGAATCGGTGCTGGAGCAGGGAGCTCCTCACCACAGCACCCTGAGGAGATTTAAAGGATCAGGGATGGGGAAGGTGTCCGCTCCCAGCCAGGCCGTGGCAGTGCCACACCGCCATGGCAGTGCCACCGCTGCTGCCACCCCAGGGACCAGCACAACAAACCCAGGTCCGTTTGGGGCTGGGGGGCTGGGCTGGGTCCCCACTGCGGAGATTCCAGGAGCCCAGGGAGGGCCGTGTCCCCTGTGTGCCACCCATGGCAGCGGTGCCACCCCCGGAGCCGCGCGTGCTGCAGGTCCCCGTGGCGCCAGCGCTGCTGTCACGAGTCCTGTCACGAGCGGGAGGTGCCGATGCTGCCCCAAACCCAGGTGTTCTGGAGCCTTCCACGGGCCCTGCTGCGGGAGAAGCAGCCCATCACAGCCAGGCAGGGAGCACGGGGTCCCCAAGGGCGGGCACGAGGTCAGGGGAAAGTCCCCAAATAACCAAACTCTGCACAGCACTTTACACTGATGGCGTTTGGATGGCCTTCCCAAAATCCCTGTCCTGTGTCACTGCCGGGGACAGGTGACCAGAGCAGTCCCTGTCCTGTGTCACTGCCATGCACAGGTGACCGGAGCAGTCCCTGTCCTGTGTCACTGCAGGGCACAGGTGACCGGAGCAGTCCCTGTCCTGTGTCACTGCCATGCACAGGTGACCGGAGCAGTCCCTGTCCTGTGTCACTGCTGGAGACAGGTGACCAGAGCAGTCCCTGTCCTGTGTCACTGCCATGCACAGGTGACCGGAGC
>VWPU01009463.1:0-28699 GCA_013398955.1 Callaeas wilsoni
GCCGCCCGGGGCCGCCCCGGAGCCGCCCCGCGGGGGCCTGACGGCCGCCTGGTGAGGGGCGCCGGGGCAGCGGCCGGGCGGGCCGTGAGGGGCCGCGGGGCGCGACTCACCGCGTTCTCCTTCCCCCAGGAAAGAGAGGACGAGCCTCGACACCGAGATAAAGCGCTTCATCGCCAAGAAGGCGGATCTGCTGTTCGCGCACTCGTGGAAACCCAACGGGCCGATCGAGGACACGATCGAGGAGAATGAGGGTGTGTGAGGTGCGGGGGGGTCGCTCTGTAAGGACAGCACTTGAATTAAGGGTATCTTTAAAAACAGGCTTAAATTTTTTTCTGTTGATTTTTATGCGCAAGCTTCTTGTTAGCACAGAAAAATCATATTTTCACGCGTTTTGCTGTCTTCAAATATTTTGTGATCTCAGGGTATAGCTTGGCCGTTTGTAACTGGCTGTGCCCTTGTTGCAGAGTGTTACGCTGTCATGCCACCCCTGGAGAGGTTCATGGAGGTGCCCAGGGAGGAGAGGAGAGAGTTATTCTTCCGCGACATCGAGCGTGGCGATATTGTGATTGGGAGGATTACCTCTATCCGTGAATTTGGCTTTTTCATGGTGTTGATTTGTCTGGGAAGTGGTGTCATACGAGAAATTGCAGATTTGGAAATCACTGTAAGATACAGCTTTGGTTAATACTTCATTTTTGGCAGCTGTTAGTTGTCTCTTGCATCTCTTAATGGAGTGGAACATGTAAAGGTGAAACAGCTTTGGGATGAGGGGGGTAGTGTCTGACTTTGTGGGCAGCTTGTGATACTGTGCTCAGCCAGTGAACACATCTTGCTGTGACCCACAGTATTCGGTTGAAAAGTTCATTTGTGGATGCATGAATTTTTACTTGAACCAAGCCCTATTTTAAGAATTGCAGTTCTGATGTGCATTAAGCTTAAAATAATCTTACTCAGCTTGATCTTGGGTAGGAAAAAAGCCCAACCTTATGGCTTCATTTATGATATTCCTGCTCTGTTCTGTTGCAGGCCCTGTGTCCTGTGAGGGATGTGCCTCCTCAAAGCAACCATGGAGATCCTCTGTCTTATTATCAAACTGGAGACCTTATTCGAGGTGAGTAGCTGCAGAAGTTGTCAGGGATCGGCTTTTCTGGGGTTTGAGCCGTTTCTGTAATTTTATCCTACCCTGTATTATTTCTGCAGCTGCGCTCAAGGACGTCGACCGTTACCACGAGAAGCTCGCGGTGTCACTTTACAGCTCAGCTCTTCCCCCCAACCTTTCCAGTACAAAACTGGGAGTGATCACCTCTGATGACTTCCCACTGCATTATAAGTAAGGATGTGCTGTTTGGCTGCACTTGCTGGATGCAGTCAGGGTCTCTGAAGAGCATCTCTGACAGGCTGGCTGTCCCTTAAACTGCTCAATGGGGTTTCTGATTTAATTGGATGATCACATCCTCTGTGTTGTTCCTCTCTTTAGCATACTTGTGTCTGGATATGTAGGTGTGGTTGGCTTTTTAGTTCCTTTCCAAAAATACAGGGAAAGCAAAAGGCAGAGTGAGATATCTGTTGCGTTTGGACTGTGTTAACAAACAAATAAAAAAACCCCAAAACCTTAGAAGACTGGAATATGAATTCTTAGCATTTTAAAATTCCCCTTAGAAGATGGGGACACAACTATCTCTCTAAAATTTGTAATGTTTTTGTATGTCCTGGCGATACCAGGGTGGGTGCCCAACTAGGTTTCGGCAGCTTACTTGGGGTAAAGGACTTAAGGGTAGTTAAACAGCAGGAAAATACATGCCTGTAGAAGAGAACAGTTTGTGAGCAGTACTACAGATGTCATATATGCATTTTTATTCTAAACATAAGCATGATGAAATAGGGTACAGAGCCTGAGGTCTCATTTGTGTACATTGGTGCTGTTTTTAAGGCGAAGCCTGGAAGTTGCCAACACAGGAGAGACATTTGAAGAGGTTCTGCATCGTTCCCCAGGATTTGCTAATCCATCATTAGTTGAATATTTAGCAGAAAAACTGGGACTAAGTGAGTCAAATCCACCGTCTTTGCTGAGAAGTCTTCAAATGTAAGTGATTTTTACATTGTTCCTCTCCTGTAGCTCTGTGGAGATTATTCTAATCCATTGAAATAGACTTGGGAGTGGGAGTCCTAGACCACTTATACTTAAACCTTTTACATTTTGACTTGCATGACTGCAGTGCACATGTCCTTAAATATTTAAAAGCAAACTCCTCTGGAGTAAGAAATTTGCATTTGAAATGCTATTGCTCTGAATAAAGAATTTATAATGTAGCTCTTGTCAGCAGCTGTGGATTGAAATGCAGGATGTTTAGGTTTAAATGTCTCCTGACAGATGTTTATTCACAATGTTTATTTTAGTAATAGGTTTGACCCCTTTCATAAAATAAGAGTCAAATACATGCAATGATTGATTCTGTGAGCCCTACGTATATTAGGCCCAAAGCAGGTGTTGGCTGTGTTTGTTTGTGTTAAATGTACTGCAGTTGTACTGGTTCAGTTCAGCACTTCTAGAGTGGTTTGGGAAAAACTGGTTTCAGAAATATGAAAGAACAGACCTGACTGAGGGAGAGCAGTAAGGCATGGACAAATAATATTTCAGGTTATTTCAACTGCACTGCATACTGTAAGCTTAACTTTGTAGACTCGGACAGCCAGCTTGATGTTTTTATTTGTTTGTTCCTTGAAGTAAAAATTTCAGTGAAGAAGATTTTGCCCCTGCCTTGAGAAAAAAGCAGTCTGCATCTTGGGCCTTGAAATGGTATGTGATACTACTTCTTAGCAAAGATTGTCATTAGGTTAGATTGGGTTACAGGTTATATTTCTTCAAAGAAAACACACAGTGAAACAGTTTTTCCTCTGCCTATGTAGTGATGTAACCAGGATCTTATTGAAAATAAACCTGTCTGCCATGTGGGAATGTGACAGATAAAGTCTTGAGATTCAGTTCCAAAATGTGTGTCAGGTTTAAGAGAGAGAGAAGATCTTAGAATATTTATAATATCCTGACCCATTCTAGAGTTGGGAGCAAGATTTGTGATAACACCAAGCACACAATTTTCTGTTTTATAATTGAGTGCTGAATGACTGCATACTTGTCAAGTCATTTAAGCCTCGGACTGTAGATGTAACAAGTGCACTTGCTGTCTTTGGAAAGTTAAATGGAACAGCACTCCTGGATATTTGCTGTTGCTTTTATACTATGCAGTGTATTTGCAACATTGATTAATTGCAGAAAAGGTTGCTTATAATGTTAAATTTTAATTTTTAAGAAAAGTCTGTAATAAATTGTTTTGAAAATCAGCTTATATCAATTCCCTTCTAATAAGTTAATCTCTTGGAAAATGTGCAAGAAATGTTCAGGTAATATGAAATGTAAAACCTCAGGATATTTGTTTGACATGAGCTGGTTTGAGTGTGTACCATCTGCCCATGTCACCTTGTGCCATCGCTCTAATGAGGATTTTTAGTTTTGGATATCATTAAGCCTGTTCAAGGTTAATGGTGGTAGGTCGTACATAGTTTTGTGCAGAAAATTGCTTAAACAATAATTCCATAAATGAGAAACATTGTAATGTAGTAGCACTGTCTGCAGAAAGGCTCTCGAGTGCCTTAAGATATTGGATTAAAGACAATACATTTTTGTGGAATTAGGTCAGTGTCACCTAATTGAAATGCCAGTGTGAAGTACACAATAACAAGATCAGGTTTTGTTACCTGTCCCTTGTTTTGAATCATAATTTGTGAGTAACAGAACAATCTGCATAGACTAACTGTACATACTATTTTCTAAATATTTTTTCTCCAGTGTGAAGACTGGGGTGGATTATTTTAAGGTTGGGCGCCACGTGGAAGCCATGAATGAGTACAACAAGGCTTTGGAAATCGATCCACAAAATGTTGAGGCTTTGGTAGCACGTGGAGCTCTGTAAGTCTGATTGTGTCACTTTTTTTTCCCTTTTGTGAAAGAGAAGCATCACTTTTTGACATGCAACTTTCTATTGTTCTAGGTATGCAACAAAAGGAAGTCTGAACAAAGCCATAGGGGATTTTGAAATCGCTTTAGAAAATTGTCCCACCCATAGAAATGCGAGGAAATACCTGTGTCAGACCCTTGTGGAAAGAGGAGGGCAGTAAGTGTTGGGGTTATGAGTTTGGTTGATTGTTAACAAGTTTTCCCATAGTATTTTTTAAAATATCATTCTAGTGAGGACACAGAATGACATCTTTCCTTCCTGGCTGCATGTTTAAAGAAAAAAAAAAGTCCTTGGAAATATCCATCATTGTGTAATTGGTTTATACTTTGTCCTCTGTCCCAGTTAAAATCCTGGCAAAATATTTGAGGTTTAATCCTCGATATCCTTTTTAATCCTTGATACCCTTTCACTGGTAGGATACTAGGCTTGCATAAAGTCCTGTGTATTGTTTGAATATATTCCAAAAGGTTGAGGATTGTTTGTTTGGGTTTTTTTTAAAGTTTTGTAACAAAATTATGTTCTGTTACTCTGCTGAAATATTGGTGACCCACTCTAATGCATAAGTTTCTTTTAAGCCCTGTGTTAAGAAGAGAGAGAGACAGTATTTTTGAAACCGGAATTGACATTTCAAAGAGTGGTGTTACAGGTCAGAATTAGGAGATTATAAAGTCAGAAATACTGTTTCGTGCTGTTAGTGAGGTAAGCTGAGATGATGGAAGGGGTCTCAGAGGGATGCAGTGGCAGTGTCACAGTGCAAATAAGAAAGACTTGCAAATAAGCAAGCCCTAAAATAAGAAGAACCTGTCAAAATCTGTGTCCTAATTGTATATGAATTATCACTTGAATTTTAGGTTGGAAGAAGAAGAGAAACTGCTAAATGCTGAAAGTTATTATAAAAAAGCCTTAAGCTTGGATGAGACTTTTCAGGAAGCAGAAGAGGCCTTAACAAAACTCCGTAAGCACATGCAGGTGATTCTTTACTTTCTTTTCATATGCTGCTCTCAGTGACAATAAATGAACATCAAAAATCACATTAAATCCTTTGAACAGGGAGGGGTTAAATTGATGGTTTGTCTTATTCTCTGCTTCCCTACTCCACAGTAAATGTTTTCTAGTGAGCATTATGGCTGTACCTACCAGAAGAAAGGTACCTCTTGGTGACTCCACTGTTTTGGGATAGTAAAGAAATGCCAGACAGTGGAGACAGGGAAAGAGCAAAGCAGGGATAAGAATATCCCATCACACAGCGTAATTAATGAGATTAACTTAAAACATTTTGTGAATACAAATGTTCAAAGTGTAAAACACTTCCACAAGTCAAATAAACATTGTTACCATAGTCTGGCCAGACCATTGGTCCTTGTGGTAATTACAGAAAGATAGAGTAACACAGGCAAAACTGAGGGACAGGGAGCTCCCATGAGAGGGAAATTAAATTTAATTTCCAGGAAAACAGCAGGAGGTGGAGGGTGGGCGGGCAGACAGTTTCAATATCTCAGCTTTCTCCTCTGCTGTCTGGTGGTTTTTTTCTCTCTTCCCTTGCACGCAGCATGTTTCCCAGGTGAGCCTGCTGGGTCTCTGTGCTAATCTAAGTTGCCATCTTTTCCCTTTTATTTACCTCCTTTGCTTGTGTTGTCTTCCAGAGTGGGTCAAAGAGTAAAACAGAGTACTGAGGAACAGGCTTGTATTGTTCTGTGCTTCTGCATGTGAGGATGTACACAGGCTGGGGTAGACGGCCTTAGCAGTTCTTCAGTTGGTGGAGCCATAATGCTGACAGGATGTGTGGAAACAAGGGGGAAGAGGAGATAGGACAATCTTGATAAAACTCAGCTACACCAGAGACAAAGAGGTGTACGTTACTTGAGCAGCACCTGCACTTGGCTGCTTTAGAAAGAGGTGTCAGTTAAAATGATGAAGAATATTCTCAGCAAGTAGGAGATGTTACTCCTTTGACATTCTCCTGCAGTCATTGATGTAGCAGATAAAGAACATGACAGCTGTTGTTTGTTGCTATGCATGGCCTTGGCTGCAGTGAAGGGTTTCCTTTACTAGAGCTGTTAAGACAGTTGCTGAGTTTTGAAAACTATAATCAGACTTTCTGCTCAATCTGAATAGAGCTACTCTGTGGGGCTGTAAGTGGCAGAAGTCTGATCTCTTATGGACTTAAGTAGTTTAAGGATTATTTATCTGCTTAGATGCTCTCCTGCATTTACCTGTAACTTAGTACATAAGTCTGACACTGTCCCTGCTGTGTAGAATGGCTGAAACAACTCTGCAGTGTGTTTTCCTGTAATACTGATTATGTGTTTTTCTCCAATGCATTTTCCTCTGAACGGAACTGTCGTTGCTGTGTCTGCCATCTGGTGCTGCTCATCACCACCAAACCCCTGGAACATGATTTCTCACGTAAACTATGCATCAAACTGCTCTGTGAAATTGGTACAAAACGGTTTGTATTCAAACATGGCCGACTTGAATTCATCCTCAACGGGGTTCTGCCGTGTTTTTCTTGTAAACTACAATGATCATGACACTTTCCCTCAAACTCTTCTGTTTCGGTTGCTTGGGGTTTTTTTTCTTATTTTTCTACATGTTGGTAATACTGGGAATTTTTTTGCATATTCTGTCTACAACTTCGGCTCCATGCTTCCTGGTGGGCTGGATCATGGGTACCACTGCAATGACTGGTCAAATATATTTTTTAATGGAATAAAAACTGCAATATGGTCCTTAAATATAAACCTGTCACAATGGCCAATACCAAATTCCTGAACAATATTAATTTTTGGTCTGGGAATCCTGGTAAAACATTCCTGGTGTACACATTTGGATGGGGTTGAATGGGGGGAAAATACCCGTGTTAACACTACTAATGTAATCTTTTTTATGATGCTTGGGTTCAAAAAAGAAATCTTTGGAAATGAGGGAGAAACAAGCTGCCAAAGAAGAGAGACAGAAAGCAAAGAAAATAGAAACAAGTGCAGAAAAATTGCGTAAGCTCTTAAAAGAAGAAAAAAGGTAACTGTTACATTGAGTGTACTGGTTCTGTGGCTTTAAGTGCAGATGAGACTGTGAGCAATCCATCTCAGCAAACAGAAAGCTGGGGAGAACTTCTCCCTGGGTAAGCTGCTTTTCCTTCAGAATGGTTTTGTGGATAGTGTCCTTTAGTGCATATAACCTTTAATGGAAATGTGTGTGAAAGAGAAGTTGTTTAAGGAATACTTTGCAATGTGACATATTTGCAAAGTGCAATGCCATGTGAAATTGAGAAAGATGTCTTTTATAAAAAACAAAATGTTCAGTGGATTTAATCTTAATTTTTTGGTGGAGAAATGACATTTGACATTGTCTTGCCAGTCAGGCTCAGTTTCTGTTCCTACTTTACAGTCCAAACTGGGGTGTGCAGATTTGCTTTCTATGTGTAGTTTCTGCCTGACACTGAAGGTTATCTCACAGGTTAATTATTCTTTTAGGTTAAAGAAGAAAAGGAAAGTATCAACTTCCTCCTCCTCTTCTTCTTCCTCATCCTCCTCCTCCTCCTCCTCCTCATCATCAAGCGATTCATCATCAGATGTATCAGTTTCTTCTTCGTCCTCTTCCTCTGATCACAAGAAACGTAGGAAAAAGCGTCGGCATAGATCTGAGTCTGCTCGCAGCTCCAAAAAAAGCTCATCTAGAGCTTCTTCCCATTATAAAGATCAGAATAGGAAAGAGGAGTGGTATTCCCCTCCAGCTGATACCTCTGCTTCCTTTCTTAACCAAAGTTTTGAAGTGGAAAAGCTGCTGGAAAGGCAGGACAGCGTAGCATGCCCAAAAATGGAGGTAAAAGAGAAACACAGACACTGTTCTTTTTCGAGGACTTCAGGTGATGATGAAGACACTTTTGGAGGTAGGTCTGAAGATTCAAGAGATTCTTACAGTAGCTCCAGAAATCAGCCAAGTCATAGCAAAACTGAAAAATATGGTAAACCAGAGAGATTTTTCTCCAGTTGGAGGGGTTCTTCAGGTTCGTATCATAAGTCAGATTATAAACCTAGGATGCATTATTACAGGAGATTTGAACGGGATGGAGAGTGGAGAAGAGAGCAGTTTAAGAGACATGGGTCAGGTCAAGACAGGTATTACATGTCCCCAGGGCCTGACTATTCCGGCAGGCCAGGGGGGAAGTACAGGTCATATTCTAGCAGCTGCTCACATGAAGGTGACAAAGGTTACGACAGTGACAGGCAGCATAAAAATGAACGTGAGTCTAAGAATAGAAAAAAAAGTTATGAAGAGACTGATAAAACAAAGGAACCAGATGACGAAATGTCTTTAAATGGTACAGAACAAGCAGAAAGTGGTGTTAAAAGAAACCTGCCTCAGAACTTAGTTAACATATTTAATCAGATAGCTGAGTTTGAGAGGGAAAAAGGAAGTAAGCAAAAGAAACAGTGAAGTACCTGAGAATACACTACTTGGATGAGTGTAGTTATGTGAACTTTTAACTTAGTATCTTCTGAGGAAATACACACAAAGAGTGAGAGAAAGGCAGAATTTTTTCTCATTTCAGAACATCAAAGAATTCTAAAAGATCATATGGTGAAAAGAGATGGAAGAATATCTTACATAAAATATCAGTTATTATTTAAAATACAAGTTTCCTGTGCTCTTAATTTGAAGTGTTCCTGTACAATATTCTGTCTGATGGGCTGAAATCCCGTGATACCCCTGGGTGTAGTTAGCTGTGCTCATATTAAATATGCACTTTAACAACAGCTGGGCTTGGTTTTTCTTGTCCCTGGGGTACTATTGACTTCATATTTTTCTATCAAACTTAACTTTCAGATATAGAAAAGGGATAACAGAATGAAGTCATGTGCCATCAATGTATATAGCCCATTTGATCATTAAATTTTCTTAATTTTTCTTAATTTCTGGTGTCTGGATTTTTGTGAATGTTGCTGGGATGTTTCATCCTGGTGCACTGTTACATGTGCTGTCTACTCCATGGAATCCTGCCCTGTCTGTGAAGGCAAGTGTATTGTATGTTCTCAAAGAGTAATGTAAAAAAAAACCAAAAACCCAACTTGAAGTAGAAGAGCAAGTTTTGCAACACCATTTATTGTCTAGGTAAGCTCAAGTGTGAACCCTTGGTGTGAGCTTTGGTGGGGATTTTCTTTACAAGAGCTTGGGGGCAGCGGTTGCGTTGCTGAAGAAGAGGTTACACCGTGTACAGGGAGATCTGCAAAGGTGGGTGGCAGAACCACACAATGACAATTGTACTTCAGCTACAAATTGTCCTGGTAACTCCGTGGATATAGATTAATTGCAAAAATTACGAAATCTCAACTAGTGTGGCCTTCAAAAAATGCCTTAAGACTTTTTGCGTTTAGAAATCCCAGAGGTGCTGCTTCTGCTGGCTGGCTGTGAGCCAAGAGCTGCTGCTTCCTCAGGGCTGGGCATAGGCAAGGTCAGCTCCACGACTTTGGCCGATGAAGCCTGACTGAAGGCTGAAGTTTTTCTACTGGGGCATCTGAAAGACAGAAATTTACCAATTAGGATACAGAAATCCCAAACAGAGCTGCCAAGGGTGGCTCCCAGTGAAGCCGCCCAGCAGCCATGTTCATTCCACATGAAACCCCCCAAAAAGATCTCTGTAGCCATCACCACAGAATGGCTTCGGTAACCCCTGAGAACACTGGATCATAACTGAGTCAGCATGGTACAGGTTCTATTGGAGCATACCTTGAACAGGGGAAGAAGGTACCAGTAAAAGCATCAACATCTTCTCTATTTAATTAGGAAGGGGTGTTCACACTACTAAGTGTAAAATGTGGCTCAAAATTTTGTTTTTATAACATCAAACCACTTTTTTAGTTAGAGCATAGTAAACAAAAGCAAATGGAATTATTCTGTAATTATTGGGTTTTTTTAAACTGTGATGGATGCTCAAGTAAACTTCCTCATGTGCTAGAAAAAACTTAAAGGACAGAGTAAGAAGAAAGTTTTTATCGAATCTTTAGCAAGTAGAGACAATTGAGAAGACCTTCAAGAGTGAGGAATTCTTTCAGTTAATGACTAATTTTGCTGGTTTAAACGTGATCTTAAAAAAATCTCAAAGCAACCCAAGAGTGTTAGAACTTACCTGGTAGGAGGTAGTGAGTTCTGTGGGGACTGAGAAGCTTGACTACCACAGGAAGAGGCAGCTGTAGGAAGCTCTAAATTGAACTAGAAAATTTGGAAAGAAAAAACAAGTTGACCTGATGGTTGTATAATAGGATTGGGATATCAGGAGCATTTATAGTGCTTGGCATTTGAAGAGATGTTGAAAGCAGGTGAACACGTTCCTGTTTTACCGTATTGTGAGTTGTCCTTGAAAGACAACTCTAGGCTGGAGCTCTCACTCAAGATTTTGGTGGCAGTTAACTGGAAAGCTCACCTTGTCAAAGTACATTTGAAAGGCTGCAGTTAAACCAGGATTTGCTTCTAGAACATCAACTATCACTTGGTTGATGGTTCTGTTGAAGCCTTTCAGTTCACGAAGATGAATGTCTCTCTCTTCCTGTGTTTCTGTTCCACCTTCCCTCTGAGACTGAATTTCTCTGGATAGTCTGGAACACTTAACACAAATATTTTTAAAGCATTATTCTTAGGAAAATACAACACTTTTTCAGAAACCTGCTAAGTTACTAAGTTAAAACCACAGAGTGTAACCCACAGAGTTTGACCCACCCTACTATCTATCACCATAAAGTTAGAAGTTGTCATCAAGTAACACACAAACCTGTTTTATAACCCTTTCTAGTTTTGGCTTCTGTTCTTCAATGTCTTTCTTCAGCTGCAAAAGAAGGGCTTGCTTTTCCTTCTTTTGCTCTTCAAAGAGGGCCTGCTGCTTCTGTATTATATCAAAGTTTTGTTGCATGCTCTGCAAATTCATTTGAACAGTAGGATTAGTTTATAAAGCAAGTTTGGTATCCTTTCACTTTCTGCATTCATGGAAGGGTCTGTTGTCATTACTACTCGTTTCTGAATGTAGCTCAAGCAATTAGTGCTAATGTTAACTCAAAAATTTCTGCCAGTCCAAATGTTTGGTGGAGACAGACCTGGACAAAGAAACTTCCAGGTAATTTACCTCTCTTTTAAAGGTACAGTTAAAGAAGTTACAGGTATGTCTTTTCAGATGTATCTCCTAGTAGCTAGAAACTATTTATGTGGCACCCTACCAACTTACCAGTGCAAGCTATCCTAAAGAACCCCCAATATTGTTTCCTGTAGGAAAAGAGGGACACCTTTGACTAGAATGAATAAAATCAGCTCCATAAGGGCAGCTGGGTTTTTTAATAAATAAATAAATATTTTTAAAAATTAAGGCAGGAATGGATTTGCTGCAATACCTCATCATATCCCAGGACTTACTCCCTGATGAGGATCTGTGTCCCTTTTCTTTACCTTAAGAAATAACATCTCTGAAATAAGAGCTATGTCCTGTGGTGGCAGAACAAGCAATAGGAATGACTGTTGACTGTAGGCAGTGACTCAGGGCTTAGAAAATCAAGGAATTGTGCCTTTGCTTTCTTCTGCTTAATAAAATTATAACTGAAATGTCACACATCAGAATTAAGTGTTGCTCTTTCTTAAGGTCCAAGTGGCTTTTTGATAACCAGGGGAACCATGAGTGAGCGCTTGCTGTGGAGCCTGAAAACACAAACTCTTGTTTGCTTGCATTTAGTGCTCAGCCTGCTAAGTTGCAAGTCAGCTAAATTAATCCTGTTTAAGTGAAACACCCTCAGTGCTAATAAAACTGAATCTGTTCCACAAAAATCCTGGGATGTAGATGGCAGAGGTCACAAGTTGTGTGGATTTTAATCTGCAGTGCTGGACAGGATGGTGGTGTGTGCTGCACATGAACACAGCTGCTTTAATGGCTGTCAGACCAGCAGCTGTCAGTGCATGTGAGATTCTGAAACTTCCAGGTGTATGTGACTAAACACCTGACGTTTTGGTGTGATTCAGGAAAACTCAAATAAGCACTCACTTTCTGAAAGGGGATGTAGAGCCTTCTAAAAATCATATCTTAATAAAAAAGCAGAAAAAAAATTGTACCAAGATTTCCTACTATTCCTCTAGGATGACTTGCATGGATTTAGCTACATGCTGCAGGCTTGTTCACATGGAACTTTACTTGTATTTTACCTGGAGATTTTCCTGAAGTTCCTTGATCTGTCTTTGTTTATATCTGTATTTTTCATCAGCATCCCTTTTCTCGTTTTCTAGTTTCAATTTTTCCTCAAGTTCCTCACCTGTGATCCCAAACAATGAGGCAGCATTATTACTGTGTATACAACTCAATTTTCACTTGAAAATAAGTTGCACTTTAGAATAACTGCATCTCAGAATATTACTATATTGGCGTTGGCAATATTTCAGCACCTCGGGGTTTGAGGGTTTTTTAAATACTCTCCTGCTGATTTCAAATCACTGTGAAAAAGTAACTGGCTTCATGAGGGAGAATGATTTAAGAGCTACTGGTCTGAGAGCCAGCAGAGGGCACAAAAGTTAAATAAGTATAATTTAGAATTAAGTTTTATTTTCTGTCTAATTTCTATTTCACGTACTTGTCTCAGGGACTGCCTTGAAAGAGTTTTTGTAGTTTCTGTTCCAGTTTTTAAGTACACACAAACTGTTTTCCATAGCTATGATTTCTTTTTCAGCTTTGCAGATCTTTGCATCCAAATCATCACCTTCTTGTTGAAGTGCTTCCTTTTCCTGTGCAGCCTGAAAGCAAACACAGTATTTTAGGTGACTGCAGACATACTGAAAATATTAAGATAATTATGCAGAAAATATTTATGATACAGCAATATTTAGGGGTTAAAACGACTTGATCTGAGATTGGGTGCCCAGGGAACTGGAAGGAGGAGTTATTTAGAGTATTGAAGTTCTTTGAGGTGTTTCATCCACGTGCATTTCATTATGGGTATCTGCCTCTCTGCCCAAGCTCCCTTAGTCCTGCCCAGCAGCACCTACACCCTGTACAGAGCAGTCTCTGTGCCTTGCACTGCTGATGTGAACTACAGCAATGCTTCACCCACAGAATCCAGGATTTGAGACTGTACAGTATATAACCACTGAGAGACTGTTAGAAGTCATCCAGTTTGGGAATTAGTCACTTGTAAGTCCTCATTGATCTGACCCAGAGATTTAAGAAACAGCCAGCAGGTGAAGTATTTTCTATAGCCCCTTGGAAGAGCTGTTACGGTGAAAAACCTCCATAGGTGTAGAGGGTATTTTATACACCCACAGTGACCACATGGCTTCTGCAGAGGGTCTTCTGCTGCCCTGGATCTCACACTAGCACAAATACCTCATTAAGGACTTTAACATTTAAGAGTAAGAAAAAGGTGAACTTCAAAGCAAAGCTCACAGCTAGAAGCATGTGGCTTTAACAAGAAATCAGAGAATTTGTGGAGATCAAAATTAACAGATTCTTGTCCAAGAACCAGGGTATTGCATTTTGGATAAAGATTGATTTTCTCTTTTTTTCCAGTGAAAAGCTGAAGTATACATAGGTGATTGGTAAGTGAAAGGGGAAGGCAGACATTCTTCAAGGTAAAAACCCCATATGGTAAAATGAATACCTGGAAATAACTCTGACAGGCAGAAGAACTTAAGGTCATGTGAGATTCCAATACAGTTGTTTCCAGTTCATAGTGGATTATCACTTGACCAGCAATTCTTGTGTACTTGTAAATTAATGAGCACTGAAGTAAAGTTTTCAGACTGCTCAGAATTAAGGCTCCACATAGATTCTTGTGAAATTACTGTATCATTTAAATAACCAACGGTGTCAGATAACATAAAACAATTAGATTCAATGTAGGCAGTAGGCAAGGAGGTTGTCTTAGAGCCCAGGGAAATCTATAGCTTAAATAATTGAATTACAATGAATTATGTTGATAAAGTACCTTAATTACATAGTAGGCCTGACTTTTCATCTCTTCTCCTTCAGGTGGCATCATGGAAAGTGTAAAAATTTCATATCTGCATTTCAGTTTATCAATTTTCCATAGGCGATCTTGAAATTCAGCACTGATTTGTTTGGGGAGAAAATAAAGGGGTTGAGAAAGTGTTTCTCTGGTAGTGTTTTGTGGGCAGTTCTTGCTGCAGCAGTTTAAATTCCTGGTGTTATTCCAGCAGCCTGTCCCAGGACTTGGGGGCTCGGATTGTTTGTTTACTGGTCTCGGTTGTTTTTGGTGTTCTCCTAGCCACAAACATCCCTTGTTCTGGTTACCTACGTGCCTTTGCAGTTCTCAGTGGACTCAGATCTGTTTTCACAACCCAGATCACTGCATCCTGGGAGGCTGTGCCACAGTCCTTCCCCAAATTCACAGGTTTGGCATTTCAATCCCAGAGCTGCCCCAGCTGCCCGCTGCTGATGGTACCTTAACATTCCCACCGCAGGATGAGTGAGGAACAGCCCAAATCACACTGTGGAAGTATCCAACAGCTACCAAACGAATACCAAAGGAGGAAGGCCACAGTCTGTGCTCTCAGTGAGCAGTGAAGCCTCAGTGCCACTAAATCAATCTAATTCCCATTGTGTAGGGTGTGGTCAGCAGGGCAGTTCAGCTGCTGAAGTGTTCATTTTTGGCTGAATCTAGATACTGGGATTTCAGGGCTAAAACCATCCCAGATACTTGGCACTGATTATTACAGGAGGGAAACGTTATTTCTATGTTGTTCTTTATAAGAGAGTGCATATGTAATTCATAAGATTTGTTACATAGCATACATAATGGAAAGCTCATTAGCTAAAAAGAAGAAAAAGCTC
This sequence comes from Callaeas wilsoni, assembly GCA_013398955.1. Classification (NCBI taxonomy): domain Eukaryota; kingdom Metazoa; phylum Chordata; class Aves; order Passeriformes; family Callaeidae; genus Callaeas; species Callaeas wilsoni. The sequence continues at coordinate 14,827 of VWPU01009463.1, forward strand.
AACCAAACAAAACACACCACAAAATAAACCAGTTGTGCTGGATGAATCAAAGAAATTAGAGTTTTATCAAGCAGCTGGGAGTAAACCCTCTTTAAAAGCAACTTTTCTGTTTCATATACTTTGGCATACCTCCAGATACATGAATTCACATGTCCAGATTATTTTGACAGAGTCACACACACAGTGTTTACTGTAAAAAGATGTCTGTGAGTGAGGTTTCCTCGCGGTCCTGCTGAGGCTGCTCACGCACAGCAAGGCCACCGATCTGTTCACCAAGGGGTTAAAGCTGCAGCCTGGGGGTCACAGACGGGGTCTCTTGCTGGCCTCAGCTGTCTTGGTAGGTAACTCTGAGCAAGACTTATTTAATCTTCCATTTCTCTAATGGTGAAGCTGGGTAAAATGCTTCTCTTTTTAGTAAGTCTCCATAAAACATGTACTTGGTCAAAGCTACAAGTTTAATTTCTGTAAGAACAGTTACCTCATGCGATGCCGTTCCTGATCCAACAGTCTTATCTGGGAATCCAGCATTGCCTTATGGATCCTGATTTCCTCAGTTCTTTCTGCTATGGCTTTCTTTAACTCCAGTTGTTGTTTTTCCAGTGTTAGAACTTTCTCTGCTTTATTACACAGAGTATTTTGAAGGCGCTTCAGTTCTAGTTTTAAGAGATTATCTTCAACCATCATCTCCTAATAAGTACCAAATGGTATCAAAATTAGAAATCATTGTTTTAATTAAGACTATTTAGAATTTAGTAAGTTAATATTTGTTCATTATTTTACCTTTAATATATATACAACTGTAAGACTCATTTTGCTCTGCATTTAAAAATGTCATTTCCTCATCTGCCAACAGTTTAACATGGTGAGTGTGACAGGGGTAGATTGTTTCCTGAATGGTTCTATACAAATTCATTCAGGCTGACTTTTGGGTTATTAGACTTTTCCTTCTACAACTTTTTCAGTTTAGGTGGTTTCAAATAAATTTACAAGGAGCTTTCTGGAGCAGTTAATATCTCACTCGAACCATTAAAACTGTCTTGGAGTATATTCTAGATTCTGCAGGCCTGCAAATCATGTTGTGACATAAGCAAATTTTGTATATACCAAAGCTTATGAAAAGCAGCAAGTGGGTGCATTTAGTATGCAAATACTTTAAGTTATTCTTTTAAAATCTCATATGATCCCAACTCGACTAATTTTTTATCTGAGTGCTTTTAGGCCATTAGCTTCTTTTGTTCTCCTAAATTTCATCCCCAAAGAAAAGTTCCATGTTTAGGGAAAGAGTTTTCATGAAGAGGAAATGCACCAGTTAAATCAAAGGCAAAACTCTTTCCCCTGCTACTTAGACTCTGCTTTTTTCTATGTTAGTGCTTCCTTTAGGAAGGCTAAAGGTTAGTGCAGAAAAAAAATTGTGCAATAATTGGAGGAGTGGGAACTGTATTTTTCTGCTTATCAAAATGTGGGGAAAAGATTTATACTTTGTTTCTAACTCCTTAAATTGGAATATAAATTGATTCAAACCATCTGTGAGAAAAAAGTGCTTACAGTTTAATAACAATACAGTGCCAAACTTATTAGTAGGCATCACAGATTGAGAGTAAAAACTCAGTGTTACGTAAAGACATCCTTGAACAGTAAATATATTTTCTATTTTAAAGGTAATTGATTCTCAGAGGAAAAAAACCCCAACATCCACTGACCTGGTGGATATTGTGGTATAACTAATGTGGGATTAAATTGCTACTTCATCAGACTTCATGCTGTTATAGAGAAGAGAAGCAACACTTTGCCTAGTAAGATAATAGTGATGAAGATGACTTCAAAGTTTGGGAAGGAAGTGTAAATTAGAAAACTACAGAAAGTGTTCTTATGGATGTAATGATGTAGCACTGTGGAAGGCAGATGACACCCCAAACAAACAAAAGTGTCCTGTATTAGTAAAGTTGCAAAATCATACTGTACCTGCTTAATGTGTTTTGCTTTTTTTAACTCCTGAAGCGATCTGTCATTGAAAAGATTTAGTTCTTCTATCTTCCCTATCAAACCACTTGTTTCTTCTCTTGTCTTATCAATTGTTCTCTTGGTGATCTGGACATCATTCTGTTTCAAAATAAGCTATATTGAACTTATTTCAATGAATGTAAATTGCAACAGAAGCTACCAGTTAATTTAAATGAGATGTGTTTAAGTCCTGGCACCAGGAACCATCATCCCGATGTGTCCATTGCATGGCATGACCTCATGCAGAGTGCTGCATGGGGTCTTTGGACAACTTTAAATGCAACTGCACTTAGGAATTTATGAAAAATATAAAAGTAATAGCTTTACAAAACAGCATTCTCCTATTTCTGCATGGGCCTAATGATAAACTCAGACATTTGCAAGCAATCAGTGACATGTTAATGAAAGTTCAGCTTTTCTTTCCAACACTCAATGCTTGTCTTCATGCTAAGGTGTCTCACTTGGGCAGTAATAATCTATTTTTCTGGAAGGTATAGGGAATATATGAATTTTTCCACATGGGTTACACAACGTTCAGATACCCTTTAGTCTAATACCAACTTCTTAATTACTAAGACCCAATCTACTTAATTCACTGAGGTTTCTGAATGATACACAGTGAAAATGATGTTCTTAGGAAGTTACCTGAAGTTTCCTGTACAGTGACTGTAGAACATCACATGCCTTTTTCTTTTCTTCTAAGGTTTTTCTAAGTTCAGCAACTTTGCCTTCCAAAACTTGTTTTTCATCTGAATTAACCTCCCCTTCTAGCCGTGACAGCCGTCTCTGTATTTGCTGAATATAAAAATCCTGTTAAAATAAATTTGAAGAGAATTAGTAGTCTGAGATAAGCAAAAAACTTGGATCTAAATGTTGGCTTTAGGACAGTCACCCAATTAAGCTATTGTTTTTATAATAGTTTCTGGCTTATAGACCTCATTAGCAAAATATCTTAGATGACTGATGAGCAGTGATGATTTGGGGTAATCTTCTAGAAGAGTAACAAAGCACACTCAGCACAGGCTGCTGTAGGGAGGCTTACAATGGAGTTGCCATCTTGTTGCTACCAGTGGATGCTGATATAAAAGAGCAAATTTTCAAAGTGGTGCATAGGAAATATGCACATAATCCAATTAGTAAATAACAGGATTTTGGCATGTACCTCTTGTATTGCTTTAAAAATATACCCCGAGGTGTCTGTCGTTCAGAGGGATCAAAGTAAAGAATGGATTTTAGGAATTAGTGGGAAAAGCAGTAGAGCCAAAAAAATAATGAAACATACAAGTGCAAAATGTAGGTGATACTTTAGCAAGTTTCAGTAATTTCAATTTTATCTGTACATCTAGAGACAGGAATAAATGCAGACTTCAAATTATACTGCATCACATTTCCAAAATGGAAAACTGTTAAAGACTACAGAATTCAAGCAACGTGCTCTCAGTAGACTCAAGAAACAATCATAGTATGAAAATACATTAAGATTTTACCTGGTTATATATTAATTCTTGTTGTTTTAACAGATCCGCGTCAAGTTTGCGCAGTCGACTCTTGAGATTTTTAACTGATTTTTGACCTCCCTCAATTTCTGCCAGAACAATCTTCTCCTTATCCCTCTGCACTTTTAATTCCTGAGTCTTCTTGTAAAGTAGGTCCTTTAACTGTCTCATTTCATTCTCTTTTTCCTGGTGACAAATTGATCATTAAGTAGAAGAAAGAAGTAATTAATCACATCAGAATTAATTTCAGAGGAATTATTTGCTTTTATTAATCATATATAGAAAAAAATTAGTACTATATCCATTAATAGGAACATGGAATTTTGTAAGTCTTCAAAATGATTGGCAAAAAAAATATTTGACTTAGAGAGAAAGTAGTATTTTTTATTCATTTTTAAAAAATCTAATCCTACCCTACAATTACATGACTTTTTTTCCCAGTTATAAGAATTCTATAACTCTTTTCAGCCTTTCAGAAAACTAAATTCCTCTCATTCTTTTCAAAAAACCTCCTTACTGCCTCCGGCATCTGTGAATATTTGAGAAATATAATACAAAACTTTTCAATGGTTTATTAAATCTTGTAATGCTGTGTGCATGCATATATGTACATATATGTTTATCTAAGATGGAGTAATTCTGAAAATTTAAACTTTCTAAAATCACTTTTTTTCTCAGAAGTAAGTTGCCATTAACACCTAAATCAGTGCAGGAAATGAGGTTTTAGTAGGACAAAAAACAATGCTGAACATTTCAGGTAACCTGAAATGGACTGAAAACAATGAAAATTGAGATTATTTTCTTTTTATAACCCTAATCAGGAAAACAATTTTATTCTTTCCTCTCTCCTTCCACCTCTCCTACTCAAGTAGCCAAAGACCTTCCAAAGCTCAGGCCATTAAGCATGCCAGTTTCCTGTGAGGTGCATCCTAAAACAAGTGATGTGATTTCCTGTTCCAAAGGACTCATTTACATTTACCTCAAGTCTGGTACTGAATTTGAAGATGTACATTTAAATTAATATGCAAAACAGCTGAGAACTCACTTTTCTACACTGATTAACAAGTGTGTTTATTCTTGATTTAATATGTATGTAACCATCTTGCTGGCTTAAATAACGGTGGAAGATAATTTAATGCCTTCTCTGAGGTTTTGTAATCCCATTGCACATTCTACCCAACTGAACTGTTTTGTAGTTGAACTTGCTGTAAGTGCAATTCCAAATTCAAAACTCGGGATGTAAAAGGCAAGTGTGACTTTAATATGAAATTATTATGGACTGTAGCATTGTAGCATGCCTGAACAAAGGAACTTACCTCTGGAAGCAAACTGGTTTTTAAGCATGTGCCAAATGCTGAGTTGTATTTCTGAAGCTGATGACAATTATAAATTCATCCGCTGACACTGAATCATGATTTGACCTTCACTTCATGGTCTTTATTGCATGTCTAAATTAATTTATTTAACAGAAATTGCTGCTCTCCCTTTAAGTGAGGTTGTTAATAGAGATAAGATATTCAAGAAGCTTCACTGTGCAACAGTGTTTTGCCACAAATTGAAGAGGGAGAAGTACCACAGAACCAGACAGCAAAACAGTGACACTTCATCCACATTGTTCCTGTAAATATCTCTTCACAGTAAATTAACAGATGCAGCAAATAGCCATGTGTGTCTAATGGTGATGGAAGGGAGGCTTCTGACTAATACACTACAGACATTGTTCAAGAGCAGTTCATCCTAGCTAAAGTATTCCCCTGGAGCTGTGGAGCTGCCAAGCTCAATGTCATCTTAGGTTATCCGCCACAGACACGAGTAAAGAAACCCTGCTAAGGCTTTAGCCACCCTGGAAACTGTCTTAAGGGGAAGCAAATAAGGTTTTCATTTTAATGAAATGCTACATCATTACAACTTGTTTTCAAATTATCTGAAAAGCCAAAACAGTAAGGCCTGTAATTTAAGAAACTCTCTATAAAGGAAAACCATCCCGTCTCTAGTTTCTGAAAGTATATTTAAAATGTGTGATTAATGTCTGTGGAGTTAAAAAGTTTGAAAAATGACATTTGATCTACTGCAAGGCATTATTTCACATGCATGCTGTAGGAAACACAAAACAGAAGGAAAAAAAAGAGCATACAGTGGTGTGAAAGAGCATGCAGAGGTACAGCTTTGCTGTCAGTTATGTGGGACACCTGCTGTCACATTAATTTAACCTGGTCATTCTAGAGCAATGAAAGCTTCAGCATATCCAATACTCAGTTGTCCAGAAAAATGTAAAAAATCATTTCTGTCATGTTCAGTGAGAAGCTAAGGAGTGAAGATACTTTAAGAGAATTAGTAGCAAAATGACATAACAGTATAAGCATTTCCTGAAATGCAGGAAATCTCAGAAGATTGCGTTACAACACTGCATTTATTCAAAAGCCCTTTACAGCTCATGAGATGATAATGAATTTTTATTCCTATACTTCATTTGCCACCTAAGAAGTGGGTTTTTAATTTTATAAGAGTATTATTAGGCATGTTAAAAAAAGTCACCTTATTATAGCTTGTATATGCCACTTCCTAGATCAAAATATTCACAAAAATGAAATCTGAAGTGAGCCAGTAATTATTTAATAGTCCACAAGTTAGGTGTGTCAGAGTATCATGCAGTAGATTTTAAATAATGAAGAGCAGACCAGGCCAGCCAAATCTGATTAGAAGATTTCTAAGTATTTTTTAAACTGTTTGCCAAAATCACAGCTCTTTGGTGGTGTATAAATTTTGGTGGTGTTTTACTAGAGCCAAGAAGTTTCTGGTGCCAGTGTAACTGAAAAGTCATCCTGACAAGATTCTCACTCTTTAACAACCTTATTGATAGGTATCAGAATCCTATATTAATATAGGCTGAATTAGTAGGATCATTTCTTTTCCTCCAGAGTTTTCTCAGCACAGACATATCTACATGCACATTACTTCAGTCTTTGATGAAACAGCTACATGTCGTATCAATACTTTCATTTCATTTTAATAGAAAATTTTAAAGAGATAATTTTAAAATATGAAGCTTGTAAATACAAACTACTCCTCATGTCTAGAAACCATGAAAAACATTTTTACCTCGACACTTTTTTCTTCTTCTTTCAATATTTCTTCCAGCCTCAAAGCTTTCTCTTCTGCACTGAGTGTCTCCTCAATCACAAGTTTCAGTTTATCAGAAAGACTGGCATTTTTTTCATTAAGAAGTTTTAATCTAAACAAAATGACAGAAGTTAAATGTAAGTTGCCTAGACAATGCTGCCAAAAGGAAGCAGCAAATCTGACTGAGCAGTTGCCTCAGTCTAAACCTCAACCTAGGATAAGCAAGGCCCTGATTTTTTTCCCCACCCTTTAAAAACAAGGATTACCAGGAGTATTTTGCCTAAATTACCCAGTGCCAAAAACTATGCAGGACATGAAGTGACCAGAACATTGGAGGCTTCAGTCATCAACATTATTTAAGGTTCTTTTCTATCTCAAGGATTTGGTTGTATTACTAATCCTTACAAATTTTATCTTTAAAAGTCTGTTTCTTACCTGGCTTGTTTTCCCTGAATTTCTTTCTTCAGATTGGTTATTTGTGTTCTCAAAGACTCTAGATCAGAAGCAGTTCTGTTCACAATGGATTTCAAAGCCTGCAGCTAATAAATTACAAAATTGAGCAATTGAGCTCTACTTTGCTACATGTTAAGATATTTTAAATGATATTTTCCTATTTATTGGAAAGTATTCCATTACTTTAAACAGTGCTCTCCAAATGAGAAGTGCTGCAAATTCTGAGGCACTGTAAATTGGCCCAGCTAGTAAATTCAATAGATTAATTTACATGGTATGAGTACTAGGAAAAAATAATAATAATTAAGAACATAGAATGAATTATGGAGGTGCTATGGGCTGCAATTAATGTCCAACAGCATCTGTATAAGTGGAATCGTGGTTTTATAGTGCACAGCTGACTTTGCTGAGGTTCTCCGTGAACATGGATAACCTTATATATCTAATAAACATTTCTATGTCAAACTTTGCTGGATACATACAATTATTTTAAGATATCACTGTGACAAAAATACACACATATTTAATTTGGTAAAAAATAATGACAGCATACACTTACTAAATAGGATAGGAACACTTTACAATCAGTAGCTTTCATCTTCACAGTATCACTTAACAGCATAAATTCATTGTTTTCACTTTCACAGATGAAGAAACCTGATCAAGGGCATGTATAGCAGGTTTCTGAGAGGTCACCAGTTGCTGGCTGAACTGTCTCCTTATTTCCTTGTTTCTCACATGCATGCCACAGATGTTCCAATAAGGGGAGGCTGTTCTATTATCCCATCATGGAGTATTAATTGTGAAAAACTTCAAGCAAGAATCTCACAGCTTGAGATGAAAACTGACCAATTCTACAAACCCTCAAGCTTGCATGAATTACAGGGTAATCTAATAGCTTACACCTTGTTTGAGTTACCTACAGTTTAATTAGGAGATCAGTCCATGAACCACCTGCTACAGAAAAGCTATTAAAAGTTAAGGCAACAGCAGATGCAGGATTTTTCAAAAATCAGCAAGCTTGCTGAGTAGCCCAGTGTTACCATTTTCTTGTTAAGGAAAAACTTACTCAGGTAATACAAGTATATCCCTTCTCAGCAGAGCTATCAAATTTGGATTACTCCTTAGAAATACTTCTAGAGGCATTTAAGTAATTAAGCAGTGCAGCTCGTTCCCAGATTTAAGTGCAGAGTCAGTACAGACAGCATCCAGCACGGCTTGTTCACAGGGCAGCCCTGTCCCACTGCCTCTTCATTAGAGAGCCCTGTGAAAGCACTGGGAGCTTTCCCCAGGGACTGTAACCTGACTACCAGGCCATCAACACACACTTCTGAGAGCAAGGGACAGGAATTGTTTCAAATCTGGAAGAGATTTCTCTCATCTTTACACAATACTGCAGTCTATGTATGCTAAAGGAAAGAAGCCTCCTGTGGCATCTGACAGTGTTAGACCATTCAAGAGAAAATTCATCCATTTTACACCTACGCAACACAGAACACATTCCAATCTTTTCACCACTCTCAATGACAGGATTAAGTTGAGGGTTCAGATCCCAATAAACAGGAGTAGGCTGAGAAAAGCAACATTTTGTTGAATTACTAAGAGCCTAGTATAAAACCAGAGAAAAGGAAATGCTCTTCCTGTATTTCCTCCAGCTGGTCCGCAGTTACAGTTTCAGTCTGTGTTCCTGAACTGTTTGGTCACCCTTACCTCATCCTGCAGCTGAGCCCTGCGAGTATCCTGAGCCTGGTACTCCTTTCGGAGGTTGTTTGCTTCCCGCTCAGCAGAAGAGATTTTCTTTTCATATTCCATATTATTAACAGTTTCGTTTACCAAAAAGGCAGTCTTCTCTTTCAACAAAATTTCTTTGTTTCGGATCTCCTGTTTTATCTCTGCAATTAGCTATCAGGATAAAAACATTTTAGATTTGCTTGCATTAGTTAAGATGTGTTAGATTAATACAGGGTACAACCAGAAGATCAATTCCTATTATGATTACTATTTGCCTGAGACAGCCCAGTTATCATTCGTAAAGCTACTTTATTCCACAGATACATCACACCAAACACTACAGTGGTTTTGGACTGGAAACTTCCAAAATATTCCAATAGTTTAAAAACAAAAAGACACAGTAAACTCTTATGAAAATAAAATAATTCTTGATTGACTGAATAGGGGAAAAAAAAAAAGATAAGCAAACTTCAGGTAGACTTGAAACAGATGAAATTTAACAGGAGAATTACCTGCATTAGTGATGCTTACTTTACCTGACAGATTTATAGCTATTCAGTGAAAATCACGCATTTTGGAAAGGTTAAGTAAAAGATTAGCTACTCAGACAATTATACTGTAGTTTTGATGTTAAAAACAAAACCAACAAAAAACTCCCACATGAAACCCAAAACCCAAATATGGATCAGTTACAGCAGTTTTACCAAAGCACATTGATCAATCTCCTGATCTCTTTTTTGCATCTGTTGAATTGCATTCTCCCACTGCCTGATGACTTCTTGCCTTTCTTGATGAACTCTGCGAAAATCTTCAGCTGCTCTGTCAAGCTCCATCTGTTTAAAAGAAAGCACCTCCATGATTTCTGAAGTTAAAAATGTCACATATCAACAAGGGATCTTTGAGACCCTTAAGCACAAACCTGAGCTGTCATGGTTTCTGTAAGCTCATTATCCAGAGCTCGGCGCTTCTGGTTTGCCTGCACGGTCAACTTTTCTATTTGAAGGGTTAATGCCTAAAATGAAACGATATGAAAATATTTGGAAATTGTGTATTTGAAAATCAGTAGTTCACATTTTATAAATTCTTAAAGCCCTGCTACAGTTGGGGGTTGAATTGTTGAGACATCAATTTTATTGTGTTTTAGAGAACAAAAAATTGACAGCGTAGCCTCCCAAATTTTCAGTCAATACAAGTGGCCATAAGAACCAAACTGAAGCAAGGCCAAAGTAATCCTCCACTGTGTCTAAATGTATGTGTGGTGCCCTTGGCATACAGCAGTGAGACTGTCTGTGTAAACCAAAGTTTTTGGGTTAAATATTTAATGAATAAAAATCAAATTTCTCCTCACTGTACTTAAAGGCTAAAATGAACAATAACCAGAGTTACTTCTCTCTACATTAATAATGTACTTGGGAACTCACCCTAATAACCTCTGAACTTTTGACTGGAATCCCTCTTTATACAGATATATATGTTTATGTCTTCCATTATTCCAGGCAGCTTTACTGAAGAAGCTGTAATGTGATCTCAGCAATATTAATAAATTCAGTTCTAAAGGGAAATCCTACACGAGTCAACCATACTTGGTGTGAATTTTTGAACAGACTCCTCTTAATTCAGTGGCACTGTTTTCTAGACTTTATTATCTATTTGTGCACCCTCTCAAAAAATTTAAACTTATATTTTACTCAGATGAACAAGCAAATTAATGCTTCTCATTGTTGTAAAACCTGTTCTCTCTGAACTTCAAAATGAGCCTCATATGGAATTGCACTGTTGTGCTAAATGGGAACCAGTTTCAAAGCAATGTTGTACAAAATCTTGTCTTCGTTTTATATTATTTGATAACATAACAATGTCTTCAAATGAGTGATAAAATGGTTCTTCATTTGGTTTCTGAAAGTTGCTGTCATTTCTACTTACTCCTAGTTTCCCTTCATCTTGCTGTGCGTACTTCTGGATTGCAATAGCATCATTATCTGTACGATTTAATTCCTTTATCCAGCTCTCCAGAAGTTCCTCATCACAGTTCATCTGTTGTTTCAAGTTTTCCAGCTTCTTAGTGGTTTTATTTATAGTATTCTAATAAAATAAGACAAAATTAAAGGTTCGATATCAAATGTCTAATATTCATTGAACAGTAATTGAAGCAACCAGTTCAAGCTACTGTAACAAATCTACCCACATCTTGTCCATAGAATTGATAATTTTCTTTTTTATTAATTGTGTGTTATACTTGAGGAATGCTATTGGACATCCTGGTCTTAAAGAAGAAACAAGACAGTAGGTTGCCACAAATTTAAAATGCAAATAATTTTAAACAGAAAAGTCAGCCTCTGGACACATATACCCATATGCAGGGTATCTGTTCCACATAATAAACTGATCTGAGGCATCCAAAGGTAAAGTTTCTCCCTCGCTCACTAAGGCCCATAATAAGGTTGTTAGACCCTTATCCTACATATCAATTTTCAAATGTGACCTCTTCACGTGACTGTGAAGAGACTTCCTGACACAAAAATGAGAGACTCTGGATCCCGCTGAAGAGTGTGAATATCTTCATCCTGCTACCCATTCTGAGAGACTGGAGATTACAAACAGACTTAAGAAGAAAAAGAGCAAATTAAAATAATATAATTAAATAATGAACAGAAAGAAAAAGAGACAGTTCCAAACCCAGAAGACCACCTGTAGTTGGGTAGCATTAGATTACTTTGTAATTTTAACCAGATCTTTGATCTTGAAATCATGCCTCAAGTTTATTTTACGTAGAGAAGATTTGCCACCAACCATTTGATTTTTAAACCATTAAGAAAACACCTGTGAGAATTAGAAATACAGTGATATGGATGTGTGGCTGTGTATCTGGCATTAAGAACAGAATTCTTTCAATATCTAATTAGTATTTGCTAAGTCTTGACCAGTCTATGCAAGGAGATCCTCAGTGTCACTCTACCTGCCTACACAGGGAAAAGCCCACTCAGATCATCTACTACAGTTTATAAGTTTTAATTATAATTAGCTATTCTTGACTTATACTACTGTTGCTGTATGTGCAAGTGAGGACAAGCCATTAAATTTTGCAATATAGGTGTTTCCTTCCAAAAATTTCAAACCTTACTTCTTGAATGTTCTTCTTTTGTCTCAAGGAAGCTATCTCATCTTTCAGTCGTTTAATGTCGTTTTTGAGACGTCCACATTCTCTCTCAGCAAGGGATTTAAAATGATGTTCGGTTTCAATTTCATTCTCCTTGGCTTTGTAGAGAGACTGCAGATTAATAAAGTTCAGTATTTTACAATAAACAAAAGGCATACTTCAACAACCCTTTTTTTTTCACATACAATCGAATCCCAAGTCAGAGATGGTGTGGTTTCACCATGTAAATGAAGGAATTTTCAGAGAAAATTTGGTTTGATTTTAGTATCTCAAATACACGTATTCTTATATATACATATGTATGAATACACAGATCAATGTTTTGTAGCCCTAAAAACTCAATTCTAAGACTTTTCACCCAAGTTTCAGAATCTTAACCTTTCAACATCAAAATCTTAGTCTCTTGATCACCAGTGACTTTACATCAGATTCAGGAAAAAATATTTTATTGTTCTGTGCTGAGACAGGCCTCCCCTGCTGGCCTAGAGCAGTATCTGGGTATTGTCTAATCTTTCTTTCTTTTAATTCAAATTAACACTTGAATCTGGCACCAAAAAAAATTAAGAAGTTGTTCAGCAGCAGGGAAGTTTCTTAAGACTTTTTCACCCAGGATATTTTATCTGAAAGGTGTAAATCTTTGTCTCAAGGCTCTTTAGAAATCTGAACCAGCCCTTTTGGTCAGTTAGTTCAGAGTGTAAGTAAGTAGATCTTGACCATCTCACTTCATTTTTCATGTCTGTGAACTAAGTCTTCACCAGCACTTCACAACTAATTCTTCACCATTATAAAGATTATAAATTTATTTTCCTCCTACACTGGTGTTTTCCTTGACCTATATTTTGTTTTTTATTAATATCTACGAAAGTCCCAATTCAGGAAGAATTCTAAAATGCACTCTTCCTGGCTTTTTCCTAGATGTAGTAATTTGAGTTTGGATGGTCTTAATGACCATCAAATAATATCACTGACGTACATAGTTTAACTTTTGTTTCCTGTGGAAATCCTGGAATAAAGGCCTAACAAATCTCTAACTAAGCTGGCAAAATATGCAAGGATACCAGCCACAGAGAGATACTCAGGTTACAGGTCTGTTTGACAAAAAGATCTGCTGGATGTGGTGATTTACCTGAGAGAAGCTTATCTCTTGTCTCACGTTTTTCAAATGAGACGTCATTGCTTCTATGCGCTCCTCAAAGTTGGTCAGCTCATTCTGCAGGTTCTCTTTTTCCTTTTGCATCTTCTGCAGCTGTTTAAAAGTTAGAATCGTCAAGTTACTGTTTGCGGTTGAGTGCTCATTCCCTGCAACTACCTAAAAATAGTCACTGCAATTATTAATAAAAAATAACGTAAGAAGTAGCTCCTACATTCCTCCAAAGCAGTGAAATGAGGGATTTCAGGAGAAAACCCAGAGCTTTGCTAAGGGAACGGACAACTCGCACAGCTCCTCCCGGGGGGCTCGGGGGATGCGGGTGCGCGGGTCCCACGCTCGGAGGCGGGGCTCTCCCTCCCGATTCCCCGGGTAGCTCCAAGGAACCCGTGTGGTTTCCATCCATCCATCCATCCATCCATCCATCCATCCTTCCATCCACCCCTCCCTCCGACCTCCCCTCCCTCCCCCCACCCGACCCTCCTCCCCTCCGTCCACCCCCGCTCCCGGTCCCGGGGGAAGGGCGGTCTCCTCTCCCTGCCGGCCGCGGCCCCGCGCTCACTTCGTCCTCCAGCGCCTTGTTCTCGGCGTTGGCCACGGGGACGGCGTAGCCGGGCTCCCACTGCAGCTCGGCCAGCACCGAGGCGGCGGAGGGGCTGCACAGGCCCTCCATGGCCGCCGAGAGGCCGACAAGGGCCGGGGCTGCGGCAGGGCCGGGGCTGAGGCGGCTCCGGGCGCTTGGCAACGGCGGCGGCGGCGGCTCCGGCC
>VWPU01009469.1:0-15158 GCA_013398955.1 Callaeas wilsoni
TGCGGCGGGGCTCGGGCGCAGCCTGCCCCCTGCCGGCGCGCGGCGGCACGGCAGGGGCTCCGTGGGCGCGGGGTCAGCCGGGGCGAGCGGCGGGGCCAGGGACAGCGGGCAAGGGGGAGCGGGGCAGACCGGGCCGGGTGCTATGCAGCGCGGAGACGGCGGCGCTTTCCGCCCCTGGACGGGCCGGACAGGACTCCAGCCTAGCAGTGCGCGGCCGCCGCCCCCAGCCCTGCGGCACCACGGCTACGAGGCGTGGGGGGAGTCCCTGGGCAGCCGAGTGCCACGGGCTCACTGTGTCCTGTTCTCCACCCGCAGCCGGACTCTTCAGCTCGCTGCCCTGCGGAGCCCCGGCCTTCTCCGCTCGGCAGCAGCCGACACCAGTGCACAGAAAAACGCCCGTGGCTGGAGCGTTCGAGGAGCCGGGGCACCAGGCCGCCGGCACGGCGGACAGCTGCCTAACTTCGGCACCGGCACGGAGACCGGCGGCCGCTCCTCGGGCGGCCTCACTGCCGGTTGTCCACGGAGCTCCTTTTGCTTCCCACAACCCGGCGCTCCCCAGACCGGCTCTTCAAGCCCGCAGCTGCGACAGAGTCCCCGGCGGCGACGCCCGCCGCCCGGTGCCTCCACGTCGCCGGGCCTCTGCCCCGGCCGCCGTCGTGCGGGGCATTCCCAGGACCTGGCTGCGTTGGCTCGGTAGCCCTAGCAGAGTGGACCCGGCCCGGGAGGAGCCGCCGCCGCCGCCGCCGGCGCACGACGGTGACTGATCCAGCCCGCGCTCCCCCCCTCGGAAGGATGGATGTGAACGAGCTACTAAGTGTAGTTACTAATAACAATAACAATAAATTATCGGACTGTTGCTCAGTAATGCAAACAAATGTTTCGTGAACCACGCGAAGTCTCCCCGTGCCTCGCAGCAGCCCCACCGGGACCCGCCTGCCTGACTACCGGCTGTTCCCCTTGCCCAGGGAAACGACCCTGTTCGCCAGGCGGCCTCACGGAGCAGGTGACAGGGCTAGTGATCAGGGCCGGGGCCAGCCAGGGTGGCCGATAGGGGAGGTGGTGCCGGAGGTATCCGGTAGAATGCGGTTGGAGGCTGCGCCGCGTGAAAAGCGGCGAGCACCGAGCCGGTATTTTAATTAAGCAGGACCTCTTTGATATAGGCCGCTTGATGCTATCTATCTCTGCGCTCTGTTCCCGTCACGATAGCATTTGGGTAGGAAAATTGCTGAGCGAGGCGGGTCAGGCAAGGCGTCGGGGCTGCGCCGGGAAGCCGGAAAGCCCCAGGGAGCAGCGGGTGCTGCGCAGCGCTGGGAGTCCTAACCCCGCCGCGATGCGGTGCCGCCGTGCGCCTTTTCGGGGGGCCTGGAGGAACGGGAGCCAATTTACCATGATTAAAGGCACAGGCGAGGAGGCGCCACGCATTTGCATGCGCCTTCATCTTCCCTAAGTGGATTTTTGAGGGCAGCGCGGCAGACAAGCTCGGGCTCTGCATCGCCTCCGCCGGTGGAGCGCCCGTCCGGATGGCCTCGTGGCATGGAGGACTCGAGCCCCTCGCCCTCCCCAGGGAGCCGCAGGACCGGGCTCGGCACCAAGGCCCGGCGCGGTCGCGCTGCTCCGACACGGAGCAGCTCCGCCACCCGGCCCCTCCTGCGGCGACCGGCGGCTCCGTTCTGTGCCCGTGACTAACCTGGCGCCGGGCAACGACCCGCAAGGGCTGCGCCCGAGGCGGAAGCTGTTCCTCAGCCTCCTCAGGCCCTCGGCTCTCGCTGCCCGCTCGCACGGCTCTAGCGCGGGCCGTGTTACTGGCGCAGCCCTGTCCCTCACCCGCCCTGAGCCGCACGACCCAGCGGGCCGGGCAGGCGGCGGAGGCCCCGTGACAGCAGTGGCGGGCGCCGGGCTCGGGCCCGGCTCGGACCGACAGCAAGCGCTCTCTCTCCGGCCGCTCGCCAGGGGCAGGGACCCGACGGGACGGGCGTGACGAGCCCGGCTGGCAGCAGCGTGTCGCGCACATGTGCCCCCGCGGCGACCGATGCCAGGTGCGAAGCTGGGGGCAGAGTTTACCGCCGGTCTCTGACGGCTCCGCGAGCTTCCCAGCCCAGGGGGTGTGGGAGGGGTCCCTTCCCAGTTCAGGGCAAATACCTTCGTTTCACTGGGAAATTTAACCTCTCCTTGGAGCTGGATCCATTATACGGGTTTAATATCCGCTCTTTTACAGCTCAGTGTTGTAAAAGGCAGCAGCCAGGTCTGTGAACTCTGACATGTGCACCCAGGGGGACGGGGGGGGGACGACGACAGGACCTGACGGCCCAGGGAACGCCTGCGAGCGCAGCCTTTCATCTGCGTAGCCTCTGCACCGGCCCCGCCGGCCGGAGCGGGACGGGGGCGGCGGCGCCCCCCACCCGTGCTGCCCGCCAGGGCCCTCGGGGCCCCTCAGCAGCCACGAGGTTCGGCAGCCTCCGAGGCGCTTCGGGGGGTCTGGCGGTGCCCCACCGCTCCCGGGGAGCGGGCTGGGCCGGCGAGGCAGAGGCCGTGCCCTCACCGGTGGCCTTCCTCGCACAGACACTCGGCAGGTGCCCCAGGAGAGCGGGCGGGGGCCGAGAGGACTAGCGAGCCTGTCCAGGCACTGCCTGTCCCGGGGCTGTCCCTGTCGGCGGGACATGTTCTCGCAGGGACACTCTCGGCAGAGCCGCGTCTCCTGCGCTGGAATGAGCGGGGCAGTGCGACGGAGGGACGGGAAAGGACGAGGCCACCCCAGTCTTCTGCTTTTTCTCCCGAGAATTGCCAGGTGCGTAGAGTAGCCCGGGCGGGGGCACCGGGCCAGGGCTGTCTGCGGGGCACGGCGAGCGCTCGGCGCCGGACGGGCGGCGTCGAGAACGGGGCGGGAGCCCGCTCCGCCGGTTCGGCAGCTGCGCCAGGCTGCCCGGCAGGATCCCGGCAGCCGCGGGACCCGCCGCCCCCCGAGTAGTATCTATGTCTCCCGATGCAGGAAGGCTGCCCGTGCCGAGTGGCGCTGGGAGCCGTCGGGCCGGGGCGGCGGCGAGAGCGCCCACTCGGCTGCCGAGCGCGGCGGGACCGCTCGCCGCATGGAAGCGGGCTCCCGTCAGAGGGCCAGCTCCTCGGAGGAGGAGGGAGCTGGCCGCTCCTCTGCTTTGCCGAGGCGCTGCGGGATCGTTTCTGTAGGTTTAATCGAGGAACCTAAATACAGCTCGATTTTCAAAGGAAAAAGAAATAACAACAACGAGAAATCGTTTCCTTTTTGTTCTGGGAGGCCTCTTCGTTATGACTAACGTTTCCCCCTGCCGTGCCGAGGGAATCGCGGGCCGCGGCCGCGCCGAGCCGCTCTCCTTCTCCCACCGGGGCCGCCCAGAGCCCCGCGTAGGGCCAATGAAGCGCGTGGGCCAGGCAGGACCGCTCAGACATCGCTTCACCGCCGCGCCCTTTGCGCGCCTACGCAGCGCCGCTGCCCCGGCTCTTCTTGAAGAGAGACATGAAAAAACGCGTTGGGGAGGAAGAGGAGAGGAGAAGAGAGGAGAGGGCTCTGCCTGCAGACGGCGTCCCTTTTACGTAAAGATATGAACGGCGGGATCTGCAGTCAGGGGTGACGGCGCTGCAGTGGCTGCTGAGGCTCTCCGGAGCTGCCTTTGTCAATAGAAAACGATCACATACAACGGGAAATATCAGAAGCCGCCCGAATAAGCAGCGCTGCCCTGAGCGGAGCTCTCCGCTCTGGTTTGTATTAGTGATTATTGTGCTGTCATTGAGGAATGCAGGGCTGGAAGGATTTGCTTCGGGACTCGAAACGCACACGGTTCAACAGAGAAGCAAAACGCTGCCGCCTGCGTGCCGCACAGAAAGCGAGGATAACGCTGAGCCAAACCTCGAGAGAGGCTAAGGGGGAGCCGAGGGAGGCCGTCCCTCCTACCCCCCTAAGTCGAGCCCAGTCCCGGGGGCTGCTCCTGCCCCACTCCCCTCTAACCCTCCTGCTCTCCAGCACCTCGTGCCTGGCAGCTAGTCGCGCCGAAAGGTGCGTGATGCAATTCCCAGCGTGGGATTCCTCACCTGCCGCCAGCTGATCGGTCGGAAGACGCAAGTGAGGCTGCAGGCTCTTCTGGCAGCCCTTTTCCTTGTCCTCTCTCCTTTTCTCGCCTATCTGAGTTACCTGACGTGCTAGGTGCTGGTATGGCGAAACCTGGAGCGGCTCGTGGAGTGCTCCGGGACCGAAGGGCTGCCATCACCCCGCACCGGCTGCCGCGGCCGCTGCCCGCACTCCCGCCGGCGGGCATGGAGGAACACGGTTAATTTTTTCCTCCCATTATCAATAAGCCCAGCTTATTGCTTACTACTTCTATTTATCTCTAGACGTAAACTAGTGTAAACTCAGCTATGGCATCGAATTGTTGAGGAATCCCTTCCCCAAGGTCTTTTCCTGAAAGAATCCCTCTGATCCTGCGGCTAAAAAGTTATGATGGACAATAAGAACTTTCCCCTTCAGCCACAGTTAGTCAAGGACAGATAAGTCCACATGACACCCCTTCCCGCACCACAGACTTGCTCATCTCAAAACGAGGAACCTGCATATTTTTCGCTGGAGTCGCAGTGATCGACTCTGCCTTAATCAAGGCGTTTCGGTGTTCGCATGTGAAAAACGGGGAGAAAGAGTCAGAAGGCGATGGAGCAGGGTCCCCGTTCCTAGACCAGTTTTGGCTTTGCTCTTCCCGTAGGGATTCCCTGGGTATTTCTGAAGATCAGTATCTGCGTAACAGAAGGGGAAAGTGTTCTCCAGGAATAGACAGGTTTTGCGACACACGCGTGCCCAAACAGTCACATTTACTACAGACTGGAACATCCTTCCAACCTGGGTGAAAGGGACTATAAAGAGAGAACTGAAAGACTGAATTGAGAACTTCAAAGTGTGGTTTTCGATTTGGTCCCTGTGGATATGAACTCACTGGCGTTTTCAGTCGCGGTCACCTGAAAGCCCGGTCGGGGTCAGCACGCACCCTCGCGGGAATGATCTCATGCTTTAGACGAAGCGGGTTCTGTTGCAAAAACCCTGATTTGTTCAATCAGTTGCCCACATAGAACGAGTTCCGTGCATGCTCAACTCCTCATCGTTGCTTAAGCCCAGTTTAGAAAACAAAAAACCCCAACTCCTCAGTCGCAAGCAGTCCATCATATAAACTGATGGATAAATGCATTTACACTCCTGATTCTGGCTGCGACGGTGCGACTGAGGCAGAAGGGCACAAGAGCAGAGCGCACAGGCTGCGCTCTACGGCCGCGGACGAGCCCCGTACCGGAACCAGCCCCGCTCCGCAGCCCGCACGGCTCCGCCCGGCTCGGGGCTCCGCGGGCTCAGAAGGGGAGTTAACAGCAGGAAAGGCAGGAGAGAGCCGGCCTGCCCCGCTGCCGGTGCGGCTTCCGCACCTTCCCTCAGTGCTGGCTCCCGGCGTGCGGAGCCCCGGCCAGCGGTGCGGGACCCCGGGCAGCTCCGGTCCTGCCCCGGCGACGGAGCCAGTATCTGCTGGGACAGACGCCGAGCTCAGATTCTTAAGTATCAACAGCACATGAGCTCCTGGGTCTTAATTTTTATAAGTGTCAAGGAATAAACCCATTGCTCATAAACGTAGAGGCAGACCGGGTATGTTGATGGTTTTGTTACGGAGGTTATAAGGTTACTCCGGGGGCCAATGCAAGCCGTTAAAGCGGCACCCAAGCCCCGTTTTCCTCAGCTGTGAAAGCTGGTGGAGGGAAAGATGGGGGGGTGTCACACACTCAGGCTCCCTCTCTCGCACGGGGGAATCTCGCCGCAGAGCACACAGAAGGCAGGGCTCCTCCCTGAGCTGGTTCCCAGCCACCAGCACACACAGAGCCTGCAGCGCCTTCAGAATTTCGTTTCTGACACCTTTTACGCTAGACAATCTTTTCCTTGCCTTTGTGTGGGAAGCAGGAGCTGCAGTCAAAAATGCTAAGAAAAAATGTGGTTAATTAGTAAAATAATATATTTAAACAAGACATTAATGAGATTGATTAAGTTATTGATAAGATATTAAAATGCTGCTGTTACATTGGGAAAAACAGGTGTGAAGCTTGTAAGATTTTGAATTTTCAAGCTCAATTCCACAAAGAAGATGGAGAAACATTGCACGTTATCATTTCATTGGAAAGTCCTAAAGCATCTCTGCTGCCAGAGCAGGAGGTATAGAGGGCAAAACACGGTAAAGATGAAGAGGATTTTTCAGGGTAACGTTTTGTTTCCTTGTGGCAGGTGAAAGACATACAGAACAGCTGCTATTGGTGGTTAAACAGAGTTTTCAGCACTGTGAGATATGAAGCTGAAAACATCATGTCCTCGAGCAAGAATTCGTGCTTCTAAAATATAATTACGTTGGAAAAAATAGCATTTTAATTTCAATTACAATTGTTCTACGGGAGACAGATGTGAACTGCTAAAATGCTTATAATGTAGCTCAACAATAAAAAAACAGATCTTAAAGAAATATGTGTCACCGATGGGATTTGATTGGCGTGCTGTATTAATTACAAGAGTTTCAGCTCCAAGACTGCTGTCTCCAAGACTGCTGTTCCAATCCCGACAGTGTCCAGGGAAAACAATTTAAATTTTGTTTATATATTCTAAAATTATATAAAATCAAGTAGGCATCTTACAAAAAAAAAAAAAAAAAAAAAAAAAAAAAAAAAAAAAAAAAAAAAAAAAAAAAAAAAAAAAGGATGAATTTCACTACAGTGAAACACTTAAAAAGGAGCATCTGCTAACATACACATTTTGGTCACCATCCTACAACACCAATCCGGACTATTTACAGTCACTACTACATGCAAATTGTATCTGTTGGATCTGTAATTTGGAATGAAGTGAAAAATGTTACCTGAATTTCTCTAACATGACACATTGAGACCTGCATGTCTCCAGCAGGTGGAGGCAGGAATGCTGCTCATTGTTAGTGAATTAATAAAAATAAAATAATCAGTGAGGGGAAGCTGGTTCCAGTAGCACTAAGCCAAGGTGCTCAAAACCCATCACTTAACTTTAGAGAGTTTATAAGAGCAGTTTAAAAGCATGGGATCTTAAACTATCCTTTATTTTCATTCCTAGTGGCAAAAGCAGAGGGTCCTTTCTGGTCACATTTGTAAGTTTTCTTTGCAGCTAGAAAAAGAATTTTCTTAACCTTAAAGCATTGCTCAGCATGTGCCTGTGTGCAGGGAAAAGCCAAACTTCTCTCCACTAGCATCCCAAGTGGATTCTGCACAGACTGAGCGGAGACATCTCTGACCACAGAG
Organism: Callaeas wilsoni; assembly: GCA_013398955.1. Taxonomy (NCBI): domain Eukaryota; kingdom Metazoa; phylum Chordata; class Aves; order Passeriformes; family Callaeidae; genus Callaeas; species Callaeas wilsoni. Next base: position 7,303 of record VWPU01009469.1, read on the forward strand.
CCAGAACCAACGTAAATACCTGCATTTCCAGGGCAGGCTTCTGGCTTTAGCGGGGACTCCGTCCTCTCCAGCCATGGGCACCTCCCATCCCAGCACACCCAGAAGCAGGGAGACACCAGGGCCCTCTCCCTTCGGTGCCGGGAAGAGCATGCACTGCTCTGCCAGGCTCTGCCAGGCTCTGCCAAGCTCTGCCGGCACCCACACACTGCGGGAGAGGAGAGCTGAGCTCTCTGCCGAGGGGAGAGCGTTCAAACTCGTTCCATGAGTAAAGCATGGAAACAGAGAGAGGATAAGCTATTTCTAAGAGCCTGAAGACCTTCAGTCAAAGAACCTCTTTGGCCCTGAAGCTTCCAGCAAGTGTTGGGGCACTCTCTTGCACAGGAGTGGAGCAGGATGAGCTGGCACGTGTAGGCAGAAGTGCTAACGTGCAGGGAGGACAGGCAGCACAGGCGGGCCCAGCCCTGCAGCCATCCCCTCACAAGGCCTCAGCCCTCTCCCTGCTCGTGCTGGGGCTGCATCCACGTCACCAAGACCCTGACAGGTCACTTCAGCTGCCTGGTGAGGAATCCTGAGTGAGACCTCAAGGGATCTTCATCACCTGTGTGCTGATTTAGGTAAATTAAGACAGTTTAAAAGAACAAAGGTGTGTTTGCAGTAGAAACACCAACATTTGAAGCACCATCTCAATGTAAGACACAGCCCCCCTGTGGAAATGGGAGTGGTAATAAATAAATCTGCACTAGGGTAATATTTTGAACTGTAACCCCCATTTTAGTCTATTCTACATGTTCTATGGCTAGGCATTTTATGTGATTTGGATACAACTCCACTGGTACATTAAAGTTTATTGGCCTTGAAAACAATGGCTGCATCACTACTGATAGAAGACTTGGTGTTACACTGTCAGTGCATATTTTATTTGATCTCAGTCTTAAATAAAACTCAGACCTTTGGACTCCATACTGAGTTGGACTTTAGCCTTTTCCTGTAATTATCTTATGTCTTGTTAACATTTTATGAGCACATCTGCTTAAATAAACTTACTTGATGTGCATTTGTTTTGGCTGTAGCCTTCTTCATAGGATGGATGTGCTTTTCTCTTTGTCTTTTAAAAGAAATCAAAATAAAGCTGAACAATGGAACTGCAAAGGGAATAAATTTAAATATAGTGTTTGTTTCATTTAACAACCATACAATACTGTTGAAATCAAATAGATCTGACAACATTACTTATGAGGATTTAATATTTATGTGCTAAGTGTAGAACATTTAGGTAATTACAACTCTAAAGCATTGCTTTGTTTGCCAGTTGCATTGACTGATTGACATTGGAGCACCATGGGCACAATGTGTTTGTAAAAATGGACTATAAAAAAGGCTGGAGTTTAAAATCTTTTTAAAACTACACTTCTATGCTTTTTATTCACCTTCTGAATACTTTTAGAGGAATAGAATATTTTCATATTTTTTCCCCATTTGCATTAAAAGATCTTACTCACTTGTTTCTGTCTCTGCATGGTCATAGCACATAGAGAAGTGGCATGGGAAGGAAGAGGCCTGGCCAGCCCTCCCCAGCCACCTGCCCAGGGGTCTGTGAAGGCAGAACACACTTCAGTCCTCCTGCTGCCATGGTCCTCCTCCCCCAGGTCTCCTGCAACCAAGGGCCCCACATACCCCCCCCAAACATTGCTTCAAGTATTCATTAAACTGTGCAGACTGTGTGCTCTCTGTACCCCTTCAAAACATCTGATACATCTCCTTTGGATCTGTCGGTACCTTTGTACCTGTACTAAAATTGTTGTGTGAGAATCCAGAGCTGTTTGCCAACCTCTGCCTCGAGTGTCCTGCCTGTGGAGCAATGCTGGCCTTGTCACACCCAGTGCAGCCCCAGGAAGGGAGAAACACAGGTAAGAGCAGAGGAAGAAGGGAATAATGTTAAGTGATTTGTCTTTCTCAATTCTTCCCATACAAAGTGTTCCTGGTAAGGATTTAAACCTCAGATGCCGAAAATAAAACAAATGCAGAAACAGAAAGAACTGGACTAGATTAAATCTTGTCTTTCTCCATCACCTTTCTCCATGTGATGTTTGATAGAACTTGGAGCACACAGAGATGTTGACCACTAGAATGCAGCAACCTCCAAAGAAACAACATCTTCATACAGCAACATTCGGCATGAGTTAAAGCCAATTAAAAACATTAAACGAGGGAATGGTTTCTGAGAGTTGCAGGAAGGGTTCAATATGGTCTAATTCATCTTTTCCTGTTTCAGCAACAGCCCCTTGCACAACCTGCTTGAACAGCTGGAGGCATGCAGGTGCCGATTGTCCCTGCCATGCTCTGACCGGCCATCCCCTGCTTCCAGGGCCGAGACAAGTTCCACCTGGCACAGGGTCACTGGGACATTGGGTAAATGCTCTCCTTGGTTTTGCTGAGCTCTCACCTGGACATTCGCCTGCCGCAACACCAGACCTCTGGAGCTGGCCGAGGGACAGCCCTGGGTGGGGGGGTAGTTCTGCCCCCTCGGTGAGGCACAGCCCAAGCAGCAAATTCTGAGGAGCCATCAGGTCAGTTAGTAACTACCCTGCACCAAAACCAGAGGCCGTTGTGAGCACTTGAGATTTTTTCCATTTCTCCTGGTTAGTAAAGTGTTTTCCCCCAAAACACGGATATAAACGATCTTACACCAAGCCAGCACATATTCTAGAATGCCCCCTGGGCAAAATGTTATTGTTCCAGCATCCATTGCAGCAGAGTTTGCTGAACATACACCACCTCCACAGCTCAGGGAACTGTGTGGCCCATGGCTGGAGAAGGCAGCCTTACATTCACCAGCCACAGTTTGTTCAGACCAGAGGGCCTCAGAAAAAGCATGTGCCAGCCCAGTACAGAGCATGAATGTCACCTTCCGTGTACCTCCTGCTACTGCTGACAAGAAGGCAGTGTCTCTGGGGAAGCCCTGGACAATGGTTGATGGCATCAATGCTTCACCCTCTCTGAACCTGCTGCCCGGCAACAACATTCCGAGTGCATCCTTGGGGATGCTGAGGAAAACTCCTGCCCAGTTGAGCAACTTTTCAGGTCTCACAGAAGAGGAAGGAATATTTCAGTGTTCAAAACCCTATTGCCACCCTCCCAGATTACACTCCTCATCTCTCACTTCCCAGAAAAATAATAGAACTATCGTCTCTCCCCTCCACTATATACTTCATCCCTCAGGATAAACTGCCTCCAACTTGTTACTTTTCTAAAAGTCACAAAAGTTTTCCACCGGGTGCTGTGCTGGCAGAGCTACACATAATTATTCCCTGTATTACCTTCAAAGCATCAGGAACTAAATGAAATTTTTTTTCTTAATCGAGTTAAGTCAAGCGCTAAACCTGCACCGTGGGAGAAATGCTGCAATCCTCAAACCTTTCCTTTCTCGCTTGGCTCCATCTACTGCTGCCGCGGCAGATTGCACACTGCTGAGGCACCGGCACTGCTCTGCTTGCCACAAAGAATCGTTTAAAGGCTAATTCTTCAAGAAATTAGGAAAAAATCTGCTATGAAGGAAAAGACAAGTGCTTGTGTGTGTTTACCCCGCGGGGTTTTTACATCAGAAGTGTGAAGTAGGATAATGCAGTGGAAAGTGAGCTGCTTCTCGTTGAAAAGCATTTTGGAGCCAGTTTAATAACCCACTATGAGACCACACATCAAAATTGTATTTATTTAGGGAGCTAATTGAAATGGAGCCCGTAAGGAGGAGCCGGCATCAGAAGCGAGATGCAGTCAAGATCAGAGAGCGGGCAGTGTTTGTGGGCAGAAGGAGCGAGCGGCGAGGCCAAGGCTGGTAGCCCTCACCCAGGCAGCGTTCCCACTGGGTGGGGTGGGCTGCCATCAGGAGCTGGTTTGTCAGGGGAAGGCTTGTTTGCTCAAGCCTCTGGGTAACTTCCCTGAGCAGTAATACAGGTCTGCTCTACCAGTGCTGGCACTCCGTCTGCTCCTGCTTCTTCCGAGTGCATTCTCTGTTGTGCCAAGAATGTGACTCCAGAGCCGTGCTGTGCCCCCTCCCAGCACCACCAAGCAGAGGCGTGGTGGCATTTCACATTTGGTTTGACTGAACAAATGACTGGGATTGTTTCATTGGCATTTTTCAGTCTGTGCTAGAGGACATTGTAAGATTGTTTTTACCAAAGGAAAAAAAAGGAATGTCAGATTGGAAAAGCCTGCCATCATATAAACGTCAACAAGCATTTTCAGGCAAAATGATGAAATTTTTATTCAGCAAAAGACTTCAAGCCAGGTTCTTAAAATCCACTCAGATGGCTTAAAACTGGTAATGTCAATAAATAAAGTTTGAGTTCCTCCTGCCTTCAGAGCAGCACGAGTGGCACTGTCAGCTGTGGCTGTGAGTGCGAGGACTGGAATCTCAGTGCAGGGAATCTCACCGAGGGCTCCTGGAGCAGCAATTCTAAAGGCTGTATTGAATGTCATGATGCCTATGATAAAACCCCAGTATTGTATACAGGGGGTTTATAATCACTTATTTCAGTAAAGACTGAATAAAAGTGCAATGAGACAAACAGCTACATTTTGCCTTTTATTTTCACTTTGGAACAGCATTTTGAGGCTCATATTTTGGAGAATTTTGTTAAAAACCTTTGAGGTCAAGCAGCCAGTGTCAACCAGTTCTCTCCACTATAGTCCCCTCCTCCCAGCATGGCACAGATACTCCAAGGTAAAACTTGCTCTACTTACGTTAAACTGATAGTGCAAGTAGAGAAGTCTTTTCCCTCTTGGTTTAAATGAATCCTTGCCACTTAAGTTCATGTTTATTTTTATAATATGGACTCTCTGTCATTTATTGCTCCCAAAGCGACTCCAAATACCATGCTGGTTATGAGTGAACCTGGGAATATACTTCTGAATTGCTTGTGATTTATCCTGGTTCTGATGCGCGTAATAACACAGCTCTTCTGAAGCCTCTTCAAGGCTATTAATTATTAATTTCTGTACTCTGTGTTGCACCACGTGACAGTTATTGTGGCTCTGGGTAGGAATTACTGTGTCTGTGTTCCCTGGTAACAGCACTGTCATTGGGAATTTCATATTTCAGGCTAACTGTTGAATGGCTTTGGAAGAACAGTAACCTGTCCCCAGCAAGGGGATATGTGTCTTTTAAAACAAGATCCTTTGCAGGATCAGGATGCTGGAGAATGCAGAGCCCAAGGGGGAAGGTGAGACCAATGGCAACTATGAAGGCACATGGTAGAAGCAGATGGGCAACTTGCTCTGCAAACATGCAGCGTGCTTTCACCTTCTGAGTGGCCTCAGACCTCTTACTAAAGATGGTACAAGAAGAGGATGACCCTACATACAAGCAATTTTTCATTCCTCAGTGCCAGTTGCCAACAGCTTTAACCTCACGTAGCTCCATGGAGAAGCCAACAGATCCAAACAGGTAGCAGTCTGAGGGTGTCCGTGTGCCCGCCTGTGCTGGTGAGATCTCCCACAACACCAGACAAGCAGAGCACACCACAGAGCCCACCACAGAGCCCTTGTCCTTCCCAGCAGCGCAGGGCCCTTGCTGTGGCAGAGTCTGCATTGCCCCACGTGCTAAAATGGGTCTGTGGCTCTGTCCCGCTCTGCCTCGTGCAGCCAGATTTCCTTGGGACAGTCAGAGATTTTCCCACCCTGAACATGCATCCTGCCAGCTGCTATATGGAGCCAGACCCCTGCACCAAGGATGCTGCAGAAGTGGGTCCATGCAGGACCTTCAGCAGTGACCAGAGGAGAGCCTTCCCTCCCCCCTGCCTCCTCAGTTACTAAATCTGTTTAAACTAGGGGAGAGGGGTGAGGAAGTGAGACCTTTTGGAGAAGTCACATAGATGTTTGTTTTCCTTGGGGGTTTATATCAACACTGGTCTTGACATTTTGCCTCTTATTATGTGTGGCTCTTTAAAAGGTGAAATAATATTTTCTTTTGCTTGAGAAAAGGACAAAGTTCAGACAAGGCGCTCAACCCCAAATAACTTTCTTCTTTCCCAACAGTTTACACATTGTCTATGCTATGGCTCTGCATAAAGCACGGCTCTGCAAACAGGAGAGTGGCAGGGAGACCCAGCTCCCCCAGATCCATCCAGCCCACCTGTCCCTGGACCCTGCACTGCTCCATGGGCAGGGAGTACAACAAGCCTAGCCCAGAATGCAGGTGACACCCCACCAGGTCTCACAGCGCCTGCCCATGGCACCTGATTGCACCTGGCAGAAGCCCAGGGCCAGCACAGGCCACTGCGTGCACCCATAGCAGGGAGGAGGCCCCAGCCCCAGCAGCATCAGCTGTGCACCCTGCCCAGCAAGAGTCTCCTCTGCCTTTCTCAGCCTTGGCCTCCAGCCCATGTCTGGCAGGGAAGCACCAGAAGTCTTCTGATGGAGAAGAGTCAGGCAGGAAATTGCTGCTCCTGAACAGTAGTCCCAGGATCAGGAGGAAGCCTACCTTACCCATATTGATGTTTAATTAGGGTCAACCTAATTCATGTGGGTCTTCCTGGGTTTTCAGTGGATTGCGTGCAAATCCACTGGAAACTCATCAGTGCTGATGCTTGGGGAAATAATGTATTTTCTACTTGGAAAACTGGGGTTGATTCTTAGTAGTGTAAAGTTGAATTTCATTTTTGGATTAGAAAAAATTAGCCACTTCTACTGCCTTTTGCAGTATTTCTATGTATATTTAATGAAAGATGATAGAATTTGGGATTGATTACATTCAGTAGAAAGTAAATATAATACTTAAATTGTAACATACTAATTGCTATAGATACAGATCATAGGGTTATAAGCACAGTAAATCACTTATTTGCAGAATTATTTTACCCCAATATTTAATTGTAACTTAATAAATCTGCATCATGTAAAATCAAGTGAAAAAAGACCTAAATAATAATCTGCAAAATTCTGGTAGTAAGATGGAATTTTTCTGTAACACATGCATTTCTATTTTAGACAAGTTTTTCTCAGTGTTCTCTTTAGAAATACATTTTACAGATGGACAGTCTTCAAGCAATATTAGCCCATAAAACACGTATCAACAAAAAGTTTGCAAATGTTTTATAGTCACAGAACTGTTTGTGATAAGGAATGAACACTGAGCCACACCGTGCTCTTGAGGTGGGATGGAGAGGCCGCCCACAGTGATGTAACCTGCCCGGGCGGCTCTGAGGTACTGACGCACTACCATTACCTCAAACCAGCTGTTCAAATGCTGTAGGACATGCCGTGCACCTCTGACCCACAGGTGAAGAGGGAATGAACGCAAATCACAAGTCCCCAGTTATTTCGAGGTGAAATGTGACACTGGAGTTAGTGCTCACCAATCAGGTTAACAAGTTAGCTGAAACTTTATCTTTCTGTACTTAAATTACTGGGAAATCATCTCGCTGCCCTGCTGGAAGAGATACCAATCATCCCCTTCGTACCCAAGGGCTCCGAGGTCGGCCACTGTCCAGGACCAGGCACTGCAGCTGTGGCTGCCCTGGGCCTGCAGCCACAGCTCACAGCACGCCGTGTGAGGCTTCTGCAGCGAGCAGCAGCCCCGCTCTGCTCTTGAAGCCAACCAAGCTCTCACATCTATCCGACATTTGCCCACAGACGAGTGGCTTTGGGGCCCAGTGAGAAGCTAATGAGAAGTCAGGCGCCCTCCCTGTCCCCAGCACCTCCCCGGTCGGGACGGCCGGCTGTGCTCGGGAAGGGCAGGGGAAAGCGGGACTGCAGCCCCAGAGCGCCCGGCGGCAGCTGCAGCTCTGCTGGGGCCCAGAGCTGGTACGGACCCCTGCCCACCGCACCCCCCTACTGGGCACAGCCATGCCCCCCGGCAC
>VWPU01009471.1:0-23858 GCA_013398955.1 Callaeas wilsoni
CGCACATGCCCTCTGCTGGGTACACAGGGCCTGTTGTGTTCAGACACTGCTCGCAGCCGACTGACACACATCGACTTCGTTCACCATCGGAGCCTCGGTGATCAGCTGCCTTGTCACATGAACCTCTGCCTAGCGCCTTGTCTGACTTTGACCGAGCACCTCTCCTTTTTCTGCCTCCCCAGCAAAGCCTACAGAAAAACAAAAACCCAATTAACTGATAGCACTAGCACAATGCAGGATGTGACTTGCGGAAGAGCAATTAGCAGTGCGCAGTGTTGGTGGCCTGCCCTGGGGGATTAGTTCTGCTAGGCCGGCTCAGCCCATGCCCTCCCATGCTAGGCTGCTGTGGTCACTGCCTGTCTGAGCACTCGGGACCTCTCTCCTCCTGCCCCTCCCTGGGTTTGAGAGCCCTGGTGCTGTTTCCCTGCAGTGTTTCTGGCTGGGGTGACAATCTCATACAGGCGGACAGCTCCCTCTTGTGATAATGCTGCTCCCACAGAAGTCACAGGAGCTCCTGAACCCCAACCCACTTCAAGACTTGCCCTGTCCATCTCTGAACACCTCTAAGTCTCCTGTGTGCCTGTCATAACCATTTTTAGCTGTGTGGGTACCCTTGTTTCTCTTTCACGTGGTGCAAACCACCAGCAGCTCTGCCATACGCATCACTGGCACCAGTTAGGCAAAGCAGACAGATCTTTTGATCCCAGTTAGAGTTTTCATCCCCAATCTTCTTGCCTCATCTTTTTCAAGCTGATCTCCACAAGCTTCATGGACTGAATAGCTTTCTTTCCTAACCATATCTTATTTGCTGCATCGTATTTCAGTACTGGAACTTCCAGTCATTTCTTTACGAGCATTTTGTCTCAGATTCTGTCCTTCAGTGGACCTCCAAATGGTCCCATCAACTCTCTACCCACATCAACCATAGACTTACATTATCATTTTCCTCCCTCTTCATTTAACAGGTTTAAATCCCATTCAGTGACAACTTCATAGCTAGCTTTCGTTGCCTGAATTCACTAAGCACCTATTGAAAACATGAAGTATTTCAGAAACAGCTAACACCAGAAACAATGGCGATTTCAGTTTGTCTTTTTTAATGGCACCTCTGCTTGAAGTTATAGTCACCTTCATATGCAGAGAAAATTTCCATTAGATCAGGGTCATAACTGCTCCATGCTTCTTGCTCCTCTGAATTTGTTTTATTCCTGGTACCATGCATTATTCAGAAACTGTTCAGATCCAAAAATGTGCTTCACTCAGTGTCTGAGCTCAAACCAAGACTGTTCACCAAGAGCAGCATCAAGCAGCAGTTTTAATTTTCTTCAAGAGTCTCTGATAGGTACTGCACCTCTCTACCTCACCTCAGTGCTAAGAGAAATTTTGCTTCATGAAAAGCAGTTGTATTTGTAAAAGACCCCTCTTACCACTTTCTCTAGAAACCTTTGAATGGGCTTGGATTCCTCAGTGGCAAGTGGGATCTGTCTCACTGTCATATGCTTGTTAATACCCTTGAAACTGCATCAGCTTGCAATTTTACCTCATCACATCAGTGTAATTTAAGATCTCTGAATAAATACACGGTTAATTCAAGTCTTACGTAAATCAAGCACTGGGGATTACTTGAGCAAATAAATGAGAATGAGATTGCAAATAGTGTTGGCCTGGACTTTTCTACCAATTCTTTTTTCTTTCTGAAATTGAACTCTTTGTGGAAAAAATGCAGCATCCTCAAAGCTCCTCTTGTGAGCATTATTTGGGACCTGGAAGGAAGCTATGGACTCTGCTGTGCTGGCCCCGTGATTTGCCAATGAGGGCATTCACCTTATTTGGGATAGGGATTGAAAACCTGGATTACTGAACTGTTTCTCACCTGCACTAGAATCTGTGCTCTTCCTCTCACATTCACCCTTCCTTTCCCCCATGTGTTCTCTCTTTCCTTCAAACAGCCTTCCTCTTTTCCTCCTTCAAAATAGACTTCCTCTTCCTTTTCTCTTGCAGAACAGATACCCTCTTTTCAGTGCCACTTCCAGCATTCAGAAATAGAATAGGCCACAGAGAAATGATGTGAATATGTTCTCACTTCTGTAGCATGACCTGGAACCTCAAAAAGAAAACTGCTGCATAGCAAGTGAGTGTTAATACCATCATCCTAAGACTGGCAAAACAGTACTGCAGTAGCTATGAAGAGCAACTGGCCCAGGATACCAAGAGAGAAAGACCAGGCAACTCATGGCCTGATGCTCAGTGCATTTCATTTAGGTGCTATAAGCTGATAGAGGGAATTAATTGGAGCAAGATCCAGAAATAAGATGGAGCCTGAGATACATCATCTTAGAATATTTCACTGCAGTTGGTAATTAGAGCATGATGCAAAATGAGCTAAATTCATCCCTTGTTTCATGCAAATTGTACCCAGTTTTTTAAATTTAAAAGTAGACTCCAGAAAGACCTCCCTTTTCTGTACTTAGCACTGCAGCAGCTGTAGCTCAAAGCTTCATGTGGCACGGGACTTTACCAGGAACAAAATCACTGACTAGAAGTGTTCTATTTTCTCCATCTGGTGGCTGCAATTTCTGCTTCATATTATTACAGTACCTTCTAAGCTGTTCAAGGGTCCTTTGTGTCTTGTGCTGCAGAAGCCTGGTCCTGGCCTATAGAACAGGCTGTCTGTGCAGATAAGAATGACAGAGCAGGGAAATGAGCTGCTCACACGGAGGGAGTTGCTCAGTGGCAGACCAAGGATCCTGCTGTGCCATCGTCCTCCCTCTCCTTCACTGGCTTTGCACTCAGCTGTGCTCTTTCCATTGATACCTGAATCTTGGCCAAGATTTCTCCCTATTCTTCTGCCTGTACACTTTCTCTGTGGGGCCTCAATTCCCAGGTCTGCACCAGTCCCAGTAGGAAGGAGCCCAGAGAAGAACCAAACCTAATTTCACATTAATCAGGACCTCACTGTCATTGGGCTGGTGATATCCTAGTGTACTTCAGCTGCTTCACTGCTCTTCAGATCTCTCCTTCCTCTAGCAGTCCCTAGTCTGGTTCTGTAGCAAGGAATTTTGGGACTCCTCGGCAGAACTGGAATGTCACAGCATGCTATGATGTCATCAAAGCACTCCTTGTGCTTCTTTGCATCAGGTCTTCCCCTCCTTCTGATGCAAGAAACTTTGCTTGTATTTCACACACCCCAAAAATATCTTCAAAACAGCACTTATAGGTAGCAGTCTTCAGGCACCACAAGGCTGGGATCTGCAAAGGCTGGGTTTAGTGCAGACTCAGGGCACACAGAGTCTTTCAGACAAAGTCTGGACTCATGATGTCTCCCTGGCTCTGCTAGTCAAGTTATATTCTTCAAACAGGCAAGACATGGAGGAACTGCAGTCACAGAGCCCCATCACAGTACTCCCAGACTCTGGAGGTCTGGAACTGGCAAGGAACTGGGCTCCTGTTTTGTATTTAGGGTTCTCTCTTGATTTCCTCCATTTTTAGAGTAATATCAGCTCAATTCTGACCCATGGACTCCATTAATTTCACCACCTGGTGCTGTCTCCACATGAGACGTGTGGTCACAACTATTGAATTTGCCAGCCAAACTAGCATGGATTATACTCAACTGTGTTCCTCTCCAAACAACTAGTGCCCCCCAGATGTCTCCCAGAGACAATGACAAACTCTGCTCCCTCCTTATTCCCCCTCCAGGTACCACAGATTTTGTGTCTGTAGCTAAAAATCTGGATGATTTACAGGCATAATCTCGATATGGCAAGGATTCTGTCAGACCAATAGCATCCAGCACACTCCACAATCTTCAGACAGTTTTAAAAAGGTGTATGTTGCTTCCTTGACAGACTTAAACTTCTTCTCCAGATTAATAAAAAAAAAGCCTTCCCCTGTGAAGAGTTGTGATCTGCATCCTGTCAGTAGAACACAGCGTCGAGCCATCCACATGGCAGCAGAGCTGTGCTCATTAAAATTTTTTGAAACAATAACATTACATCTGTCATACCAAACTCAAAGTACCCGTACTCAGGATGCTTGAAACATTTTCTAAAAGAAGAGCAGATGCTTTTAAGTAACGTTCTAAGAAGCAGACTCCTGATTCTCAACCAGCTTCAGATGATGACTATTGAAAGTCCTCAGGTGGATCATTTACTATTCTTGCCTCAGTGTCAGTGTCTTTTTTTTTTTTGTCTTTTTTTTTTTGGTGAAAATATAGTGGTGATCTGTTTATCTCGTTGTTGCAAAGTGTCATTAGATTGTAGCCAGACACTTTTGAAGTCGATCTGATAAACTTCATAGTTTCTAAGTGGGCTGGCTCAGAGCCCCGGTAAGCAATGTTTGCATAGATTTCTGCTGCTCATTTCCTGGATTTATGTTAATTTTCTGTCATTATTTTTATTTTTAAATTGGGATTTTCTCAAGCAGTAAAATTTGGATTCATATCTGAGCAGTGTTGAGCATTGCAGTGCTGCACCGGGGCTAATGCTTTGGTACAGGGATATGGCCAGAATATTAAATCCCTCATCCATGTACAAATTTCTCCTGCATGGAGAGGATACATATTTGGTGTTTGGGTTTGGTTCCATATGTAATAAATAAATTTTGGTGGGGCAGTTTGGGGAACACAAACTGCATGACATGCTCTCTTTACACATCCATATGCATTATGTATAGCTTGTCTACACATTGCTGTTGTTCATTTGTAGCTAATTGCTTGTATTACAATAATATCAAAAGCCACAAATTACAATCAGGGCCCTATTGTACTGGAAACCAGATATAAACATAATGAAGGAGTGGTCATTAGCACTTCTGTTTCATTTCCTTGTGTGCTCAGAGACCTCACTCAGCAATTCTCTTCCCATCCAGGAGCTTAGAAACGTTACCAGTGGGTCTGTGCCTGCAGGGATGTACAGACCTAGAAGACCCAATTACACCATTTCTCAAGCCACCCCTCTGCTCACAAGGTGACTACCAGCAGCAGTTTAACTTTCCCATCGTATTCTGCAGCTCTTGAGCAGATTTCAAAACAGCACTTTACATGCAAACTCAGTAAAATAGCAACTGTGATTTAGACATACCTGCTACCTCTTTGGAGCCTCATAATGTACCAGTCTCAGCATCATTTCTTACTTCAAATCCCACGCTGAGTTCACAGGGGACTCAGTTCTCCAGGCCACTGTGTAAACAGTGACCACAGCTGTAAAATGGCTGTAGCTATAAAAGATGGATATTTTTCCAAGTTTGAAAACAAGAAACACTCCAACACCGAGACTCTTTCCTATGAAGAACACACTTCTTACTAGCTGTCATAAAAGTGTGGGAAAATGGAGGTTTGCAGGAAATGCTACAATTCCCTGTGGCAGCATCTACACAAAGAGGAAACAATCCCTTGTTCATGTGTTGAAAGCCAATAGTCCCTTTCTTCCGCCTTTCCCCACATTCTGCTTCCCTTGAGAATACCCCAATCTGTAAATGATTGTCAAACCACACTGACTTATATATAAATTTCCTTTTCATTTACATGAAGATCTGAGAGATTTCTTCGTGTCTTTCTATAAAAATATATTAACATAAAATGAAGTCCAGGAGGCCCGAGCTCTGTACTGTATTTAAGTGCCTTTCTTCACTAAAAACCTCTCTGCATCTGGCCACTGCTGACAGATTTTTAAGAGCTTGTTTTTTGTATTGCTGAGAAGCAGCTTTTAGCACAGCTTTGGCTGGTGCATGGGTTTGTATCTGTGGCAGGACGTGTCCTGCCCCTCTCCACCACAGATGGTTGGTGCATATGGAAGAGATAACCCAGGTGGGTGAAAGGCCCAGCAAGGGGTCATCACTGGCACCAAAAGGGCTCAGGCCCCAGCTAAGAATCAACATCTTAGTTGGGAGAGCAAATGTGGGGAGAGATAAAAGAAAAATTAATATTCTTGACTGAGAGACACTGTTTTACAAAGACTATAAAAGACACATCAATTATCACAGAGGCAGAAGCCTTCTACACACACACACACCATCAACGTGTGGGGGACTTCTCCCCAGAAGTTGGATGCAGATTCCGCAGTTACTTTCCTGGGAATTGAGGGAAAGGATTTTGACGTGTGTTCCATCACAAATTGGTTGGTAAGAAACATTGGATCCCAAGTTATATTATTTCTTAGCTGTAAAATTAATGATACCATTAACCTTGTACTGTAAATACCTACTAGTAGTCTCTTTTTGTCCTTATTCCTGTGTAGTAGATAGTTTGTTTTAAGTCTTATGTGTTAGTTTTGTGCCTATTAAATAAATAATTCATTCTATAATAGACCAAATCAGCCATTATTAAAGAACTTGTAAATGAGAGTAGGTTTTGGGGTTCTGACCACCTCAATAAAGCTACTGCCCGCTGCCAGAGGCCTGGGCAAAAGGCAGGGACTTGTCTAAATCTTCACATCTATTCATAACAATACCCAAGAAAGGGAAAATCTGAGATGGATAAACAAAAAGCAGGAACAATCTATAATAACAAAAAATTCTCCTGTAATTCTTGTGACAGCCTGAAAATGTGTCAGATAAAATATTTTAGAGATCTATAATAATGAGTAGGAGTTTGTGTCCTGAACACAGGACTTGTCTGTCTGCCAAGACAGACAATTGCAAATGAAAAATAAGGAAAAAATGGGAGGGGAGGGAAGGAAGGACAGTTATGGAAAATCAAGGTAATTGTGCTTTTCATGAAAGGTATTAGTGAGCCAGGACTTGGTCAGAACTGCAATACACATGAATGGTTTTTCTAGCTTTAGTTCAACTTATAAATCTAATAACTAAAATAATTTGTTTTCCACTTCCAGTCCTGAGCATGCTGTTTTCTGCTTTCTGGAATGGTCTATATTTACTCTTAAGCGTTTTGTGTTAGCAGCTGGCATATGAATATCTGCAATATAAATGGATCCCTGGGAAATGAAAAGCACCTTTTAGTCTGAGATTATCAAACATCTTTTGTCATGTGAGGATACCTGGCACAGGTATGCAGTGTTGGGATACCTTTGTAACATTTTCCTAATTTAATTTTTCCCAAAAAACCCCTCAGTATCCTTCAGTTCTAGAATCCCTCTGTGACTCCTGTGTGAAATCTTGGCATGTTGTCACCTGGAAAGTCATATAAAATCACTGTGTTTCCTCTTCTATCCTCACCTCTTTTGCAGAAACAACCAAATCCTGAAGATGCTGCTGACATCTTCTTTCCATTTTCCCTGCTGGGCACTTTTAGGGGGCTATGAAGGACAGACACCTAGACTTTTTCTGTGACTTCTCTTGTTCCCAGCTCTGCAAACACTTGCATCTGGCAGCCTTCGCTGTACTGCTTCAACCCAGGGAGACTCCGGCAGCACGCGCTGGAGTCAGGCACTGTTCAGCGTGTTCCCCATCAGGTGGTGAAGTAACAAATCTGTTGAAAAGCACACAACTACACTTAGCAAGGTCTTTTCCTTCAAGGCTGTACAAGAAGAGAGCAAAAGCAGTTAGCATAAACCAAAAAAGGAACAGAAATGCCCATCAGAAATGGAAAACTCCTAAAGCAGATATGGTGTAGCTCTTACTGCTGACCGGGGGGATGGAAGAGGAGCTTGGTATCACTCCTAAATACACAAAGCACCCGACAGTGCCCCACCACACTGTGACTGCAAGAATCCCTTGGATGCTTAAGCATGTTGACAGTGAGACCAGATCTGTGTAGCAAACCACTACACAAGCAAGACCCAGTTTTCCCTAGGTGACAGTATTGATGTCTGTGAGGTGAAAGTGAGGGTGCAGAGCAGGGTTCAGGAAGTCCTTTTCTGTCAGTGCAACGAGTACTAGGGGAGGAAGAAACAGGCTGTGCACAGCACAGTCTGCTCAGGAAGGAGCTGTGATTGCAGCTGAAAGACCCGGCTGCTGCTCAGCTGAAGGAAGCAAACACGGAATTTATCAGTTATTGCTATATTACACGTGCAGTCATGGATTCTTGCATGCAAGATTCCAGGGTATGATCAAATTCCACTATTAACTTACCATGTAAGTTTATGGAGCTGTAATCCAAAGTAAAGCTCTTTGCAGCTCCCTAAAGCTGCAGAGTTTAGGTGGGAACAAGGGTCTGACAGCAGTAACTCCATGCAGATGAAAACCTTAGCTTTTCTCTGCCTTCCTTGGCTATGTGATGCATTTTCACATGATTACAAAGATGGTCTTCTGTGACTTCATGCTGTCCTTTTTCCCAGAAACCAGATCACTGGTCTCTGCTGTCTGTTTTTGCTTTTCTTACTCTAATGAGTGTGCATTGTAAACAAAGGTGAACAGCATAATAGAACCCCCTGGAAATATCTGTAAAAAAAGGCTTTTAGAAACCTTTTATAGGGAAGCCCTATAGACATTAATAGATAGTGAACACTTTTCTAGAGGCATTGTTATTCCACTAGTCTATACAATTCAATAGTGAATTATATTCCTGCTATCAAATCCCAAAGGCTGATTCAGAAAACCATTACAATTCTCTGTAATTCTCTGTAATTTTCTGCAGTAATTAAGATAAAAGCCTTTCAAGGTCTCCTCTATTACAGTGCATGGGATTTTTCCATAGGAAAACAAATGATCAGTATAAATGCCTCCTGGTTACTTAAGCAAAGTAAAGCCAGTAAATACTGAAGGTTTATTAAGATAAAATTTCCTTGCATTTCTGTGGGAAATTCACTTAATTTCAGGAGACAATGAGGGCTGAAGATTAGGCTCCCTATGTGATTTTAGGACATCGAACTCCACATTTTGCTGGTCAAAGAGTTTCAGTGATTTTGCCCCATCTTCCGTCTGGGCTGGCAGGGAATGTGTGCTCTGTGGAGGCACTGCACACAGCAGCAGGTGCCATTCCATTAACACCAGGAGGCTCAGTGTAGCCGTGAACTCAGGTTCTGAGAACCCTGGCACATCTGGGGAGCTGCAGAGTGCTAATTGAAACACCGCTCGTGTTTTCTCCATCGTGTGCTTAGAAATCTATCTGAGGACAGAGACGGTGTTTCTAGAATGTAGTACTGAGCTCCTGTGAAACCCATGTGGTTTTTTAGCCCTTGTCTCCACATTTGCTGCCCCAGGAGGGGCACTAATGACCTCTGCAGGGAGCTCAGTGCAGAGCCTTAGGCAGAGGTCACACATATGAGAGAAGAATGAGACATAAAAGCCATGGTGACATATCAAAGAGCTTAAAGGCAAATATCACTCCTGTGCCATGCTTTGTTGGAGCTCCCTTGGTGAGGCTGTGACCTATACTTTGAACTACATAAAGCTGAGGTCAGACCTCTACGAAATCCTGACCTTGATGACAACTATAGCAGCCTTTTCACTGACTTATCTGGGTTTCTGGTGTGAGAGATTTGTCCACAGCCCTATCATAGTCTGCTCCAGGTAGTGCCCTCTCTTTCTATCCTAATGGCTTTTCCTTCAGCCTCCTCCACTCCACCCTTCTCCTCCATCACTCTTTGAGGCTGACGGTGAACTGCCCACAGTAAAATGACAACAGTAATAGCCTCTACTGTGTGGCATTTCTCATTCCCAGATGCTTTCAGAGCCAAGTGCTTTAATGTCACTTGCCTTTTACATGCAGCTTATAGCTAAATCTTCCTTGGAGAAACCGGAACCAAAGCTGGGTACAGAATACAGCACTTTGGATTTAGTTGTCATCACTAAGCCTTGTACCTGTATCTTTCCCTATCTCATTACCTGCCTCCCAGACACAGTGTGAAAGGAAGATATTCCTGTTTCCAGGAGTGATGGCAGACCCCAGCTGATAATACAAAAAGGTCATTAGGGGCTAGAAGGGCTGTGAGAAATCATCCCTTACCTTAGCAAAGAATGAAAGCCCACAGAAAATGGCTTATCAAAGATGTTCATCACCTCTGCTTCCCAGGGGGCATTTGGAGGTGTTGCATACACTCATCAGTTACAAGACTTCCTGCTGAAATTGCTGCATCAGTTAGGCACATGAAAATTGTCGTGCTGCTCTCTCCACTTCAAACAGATCTTTCCTTTCAGTATGTGGCGCCCTCTTCATCTTTATTCCAGAGTTATTCATTTCATCTGGTGGCACTTTGCCACCAAAATTTCCTGGCCTTGATACTTATTTTGCCTCCATGTACCAAAGTGTGACTTTGATTACGTCACTGTCCCAAACACTCTAAATCCCAGCCACTTATCAGTAAACTTAAAGTAGGCAGTAGGTCACAATGAGTTCAGAAACAAATGATTTACCAAGATAAATCTTCACTCCAACACATCAGTGTCAGTACTGTGTAAGCAAGTAAACCATATATCTTCGGAGCACCACTACAGAATGTCACTGTACTACTCAGGAAAGAGACCACTCTCTGAAACAGCTGATTCTGCTTTTGATAAATTTAATGGCTTTTGCTTGGTATTTTATAAAATTACTGTAATTCATGAATGGGGCTTCTTTTTCATTTGACGCTGTGAGAGTGGGGAAAAGGACATGACTGAAGGAGTTTTCATTTCCTCCAGACTAAGTGGTTCTCTGACCTCAAGCAAGCCCCTACTCTGTGGGGGCCTGATCCCCCACTTGCCAAGCAGGAACCTTTGCGATGAAGCTGGGTTAAGAGTTGCTGACCTTCATTCATACAGTCCCTTAACACTCTGCCTACCTTTTGAGTTCTTGTGGAAGTCCTTTGGGGAATCTTGATGTGGCTTTTGACCACAGTGGACTTAAGGGCGCTCTGAACCTCCCTGCTAAACTGGAGGATTCAGACCATCAGAAAATTCACTGTGGCCAAAACCCACCACTAGTAATTTCTTCTCTACATTAATTTTGATCAAGAGTCTGCACAAGGCTACGGAGTCCTCATTTCACAATGAATATTTTTCCATGTTCAGAAGTCAAACTGCACCAGTGTCTTTTTTCCAAAGTTTTCAGGAGACTTGTTTTTTCTAGCTGTACAGATACCCATTCAGCTGTAGCCAAGCCATCATAAATCATTTCCTGCTATTTTTACAGACAGGTATTTTGTTCCTATGTGACAGTGAGTCCCCACATTTTCAAAAGCCTTCCGCCCATAAGTGATGTTTGCCTTAGTGTACAGTGGAGGCATACAAGATCTCCCACAGTACTTTTTGATGAGATTTTTGCAGCACATGTCTTTTAGCAGCCCCTTTACATGAATGAATTTTATACAAACAAAATAGTTTCAAGATTCTGAGCTGAAAAGCACTGTGTAAGTGCCTAGGGTTATTTTCAATTAACAATATCTAATTCCAAGTACATCATGAATCACATTTTTCTTCTCTCTTTAGAGCCAACATGTTAATCCTTTGAAACAAAAATGGCTGCATTTTAATGAGAGTTTAAAAGGGTGAAAGTTCTGCTCTAGTACACTGAGCATAATAGAATATTTCTGTGATCTATATCTTCCATCCACTCACTTTAATTTTCAGAATAGTACCTGGAGAGCAGCCTATTTTATCTCTAGGCTCTCCTCATTCACTCCACTTAGCTTTCACTGTGTGTATCACAGTTAATTTGAAGTTGATATTTGCTTTTCCTTATGGGCACTAGGTTACAATAACACCAAAAAGATTACAGTGTTGTCTCTTCAGGTTGGCTTGCACAACATATCTCAGAGAAGTATTAATTTTAATTGTGTCTTTACACTCTATTTCCTGGTATTAGAACATAAGAATTCCTTGTTGGATTAAGTCCTGAGCTGATGATGTGGGGTATTAGCACACAGAAGCCTTCCAGTATCTGGCACAGACCCCATGTGGGTCTGCAGTGAGTTAGCTCATGTCTGTCCCTCAGTGATGCCTCAAGTCGTATGATGTAGTTTGGAGAGGAAAGGATAACCTTGTCCACGTGTGAAGCGCTGTAAAGCAGCAGGCAAGACTACCAGTAAGGGTAGGAGAGAAGTTGCAAGCTAAGAAGGAAATTTCCTATCCCATTCATGCAAGGCCAATACCTTGTCCACAACTCCTCTCTAGTGTGATTTTGTGGCTTTCCTAACCCGGTTCTTTGTTGCTTTAGCCTGCATTCAAGCCAGGAGTGTGGGGGAAAATGAGGTGTCTAAAAACACCTCTGTGTGCCCTTTTTCCCCTTTGTGCTCAGCTCTAGAGCTGAGAAGTCCAGGTAGGTGTTTATGTTGCAGATGGGGAGGGGTGGAAGTGCCCATGCAGAAGGTTTTTCCAAAGATTTATTTCTTATCCCCAGAGTTCTAAGCTGAAGTAGGTGAAGCAGGTGGATGACACTGGCTGTGAGCCCAGTGTGATAGCAATTCAGTTCAGAAGTTTGTGTTTTCCACTCATGTAGAGACAGCTACAATCTGACTTCAAACAGCTTCTTGAGCTGGGCAAAACTGGCTTCTTCATTTTATGGGAAAAAGGAGATTTGAGGAAGCCTGTATAACATTACTTCAAGGCTTGAAGAAAAAGCCAACCTTTAGGCAGAAAATCAAACTGAATGAATCGGGCATCTCTCAACTTCCTTTGATTACTCTGATCAGGGCATGTAAACAACAGGCTGCTAGAGGAGAAGAAAATAAAGACTCTAAGTAGGAAGAAGAAAGGCTCTAACAGCTGCTCAGGAATGAGTAAAATAGACACATAAAAGCAGCAAAATGTTATAGGTAAAACGACAACGAATCATCCTTTCAGCCAACCCAGCCCAGATACCGGGCTGCCACCCACTGCACTGTTTGTAAGAGACAAGCAGAGGTGGGCAGATCCATAATGCAGAGGTGTTATGGAACTGGATAGACAGCTGGTTGACCATGTTTTGGTTGCAATGCACAGTGGCTGGTGTCTCTACCTATCCATGCTCTCAGCAAGTAATTTAGCTCCTGACTCCTCAAGGTATCCTGTTTTTCCTTTCTCAGTTCTGTTCAGTTGCTGTCAATGAACTGTGAGTTTTTAGTTTATTTTTTTTTAAGTATACTTACTCCGCTTCCAGCAGGAAAGATGTAATAGAAGCTGTGCCTGCAGCACGCCAGGAACCCAACACCGTAGACTGTGTATTGAAGTCAAAAGGTTGATCAGCCAGTCAGTCAGCTTCTGTCCATCTCTGTAACACCAGCACATTTTACTGCAGAATTTGGAGAGCTGTCACCAGTTCTCCCCATATAGACTCCTACAATGAAAATGTCATGGGTAAGTTGAATTTCCTTTTCTTGCTGTCAGATTTCTCTAACTACATCAGGTTGCCTTTTCTAACCAGCCTACAATATGCTGGGGCATTCCATGCAGTGTGGCTTCCTCAAGTAGATCTATGTGAGCCTGCAAGAGTAAAGAAGTTTTAAAGTTCTGACAGTTTATCTGTCTTCTTGAGGGTCCTCCATCCCAGAAGAGAACTAAGTCAGTAACTATGCACTCTCCAGTGAAAGCAGAGGGTGAAAAGAGGCCTCCAAATTTAAAATACAATTTTGTGTGTGCAAATCCTTGCAGATGCAAGAATTTTTACCTGCCTAGTTACCGAAATTAGGGATAGGATGAACTGTAGCTATAATGATGAAGTAGACAATGACAATACAAGAGCACCTGCCAGTCTTATTCATACCCAGGAGCCATCAGATATTCTGTAGTTATATGTGATGTGTGAGCATGGGATGAGTGGACACATCCTCCATTAACAGTCTGCTGAAATTTTTAGTCTATTTTGGATTATAGATGAATTTACACCCTCTTGCATTACAAATGAAACCATAAAATCACATCCCTTTTTTCACTAGATTTACAGATGGGCACGGTTCTCTCCTGGACTGATTCATGGCAGTATATCCCTGCTTCACTGCCGGGTCAGTACCTCTGAAATTTCCTTCCTCTGCCACATCCACTTACCCTGGCTGCAATCTCTCTGGATGTGACTGATGTCATTTGTTTCCAAATCAGCTCAGGACAGGAGAGAAGCAGTAGACAGAAAAGGACAATGCTATCAGTGTTAGTATGCTTATTTGTAATGGTGGCTGGATTCTCATAGCTCATTTAGACAAAAGCAAAAGAACATTAATTTGCTAATGGAAATTACAGGCATAACAGAGAGCTTGCAAGACCTGATCCTGTTACCACTGAGGGATTTCAGATGCAACATTCACTGAGTTCAATAAAATTTCCCTGGCTTTAGCAAGGAAGATCAGGCCTTACTTTCAGCATGCTGTTTAAAATATACATGAGAATGCTCCTCTCCATTGTGGCAGAACAAAAGCCATTCTCACAGCTCTAGCTGGAGAGGCTTTGGGGCAAAATGCATGTCAGCATGTTACCTCAACTGACTGATTTCTTTGCTGCACAGATGAGCAAACTAGGAGTCATCAACTTGAGCACATCACAGGAATCAGCACCTGTCCCCTTGCACTCTGTGCTCTGCATGAGATGAAAGAAAAGGCAAGTAGATCAGTGCTTGTGAAGCAGAGCAGCTAAACGAGCACTGAGAGAGCCTTGCAACACCCCTGACCTGGCCTGGCCTGGCCTGACCTGATCGCTCCCTCTTGACCCAGATTTACACCTCTGCCAATTCAGGTAATGAGCATCAGTTCAGTGCTTCTACTCTCTCCTAACCAACATCTTCCCTAACAGCAGAGACAGCTCACTCTTAATAAGCAGGCAGGAGGTTTTATTACTTTGATGGAGTGAAAGAGAAATTGGAAGGAGGACAAAAGCATCACTTCCAGGCCGTGTTTCAGCATATCAAGTGTTTGACAGCCATACTGGTTCCCACACTCCACCAGTACTACTGCTCATTCCCATTCACTTCCTGCAATGAACTCCCTTGGTTGTACAACGGTCTGAGACTTTGCTTGCTGGGCCAGTAGTGAATATATAGTTGCATTCTTTAGCCATTTTCTTCTTCCAAAAGCCAGATCAGTTCCCTATTCTTGTTCTTAACATGGGCTTCAGAAACAGTTGCACTGATATAATTAAGAGGGTAGGTGAGGTGAGATGTAGGCTATGAGTATTCCCTAAATCACTGACTTTGCCACATCTTCGGAACATAAAACCCTGCCCCGTAATGAGATCTCAAAGGGCAAAATTCACCTGTACACAGAAGCCTAGCACAAGAGCAACATGCAATTTTAAAAGTCTGATTTGTTCTTAAATATTGCTCATGTCAGAAATGTTTAGTGCTAGTTCACAAAAAAAAAAGTAGGATCTCTGCCTTGGAGAGCCTTCACACAGACGTGAGTCTGTGAAGAAACACAGAAACAAGACAGTATTGGCCAGCATGACAGATGGAGAATTCTGCACCCACATTCACCCAGCATCACATTCCTGGTGTTGCAGGAAAGGAGACTTTCAAAAAAGTGAAAATCACAGGTTTATTTTATTTTTCTCCTTTAATGTGGAAGGTCTATAGAAATATAAGGATTGTATCATCTGTCCAGGCTCACTGGCATGGTTTCAGTGACCTTCAACATTTCCAAATGCTTTCTTGTGAAACTCAAGGCATCAGGGACATGCTAGAAATTGTCCTGCAGCCTCACCATATTTGAGTCTAATTATCCTTGACCAAGCTGGGTAAATTTGCAGGCATTTTTCTCATCTCTTCTCAGTGAGAAGTACTGAAAAGTACAGAAACAGAGCCAGGCCTTTTCCACAGATGGTGAAAACGCACACATACACACAGGGTGAAAGCCTAAGGAAGTTTTCCAGAGTCACAAAAGGCCAATATTCACCATGCCATATTTCTGTCATTAAATGCTTCACTTATATTGTAGAGCAGAAATAAGTGTTGAGATTGTGGGCATTAATGATGTATTTATTCGCAGGTCTATAACCCATAAATAAATTACAACATTTCCTTACACTGCAGGCAATAAACCTCATAGCTAAATTTCTGTTCCTGCTGCAGACAAATTCGGACTGACAGTTCCCTGCTCCAAACAAAATGTTTATTTTGACATCTTGGAAACATGGCTGCAGTGTCACTAATGTCAATCAGCTAAAGCTCTCAGAAAGCTCTGGTGCTTCAGCCACATCCCAAAAGGAAGGTTTAGAAGACTAACTCTAACCAGAGACACTTGGAAAAGTTGCCTGTCAAAGTTAAGACACACACTATTTAGGAAGAGCCACCAGTATATTTTGGAGCTGATCCAACACCCACCAAAGACCTCAAGGTAAATTCATTTATTGACTGCACTCTGCCACGGATGGATTCTCATGATAAAGAGACCAGGATGAAGCAACAGAGTGTTACGATTGATAAAGCATAACAGAAGGGGATACATAGGACTCCTGGAAATCACTGCACGCAGGATAACCTTGGGCAGCGGAGCAGCCATTTCCTTCAGCTTTGTGTCAGACAGTTTCACAGGACTCTTTCTCTGCTCTGGGTCTTTGCCCTTATTATGGTAGTGATGTAGTGTGAAACCTCAGGGCCTGCTGGTCAGTGAAATTTTGAAAGGCAGCCTGCAACAAAGTAAGTTGCAGAGTGAAAATAGAAAAGCTGTTCTTGATTCACTCCAGGAGGAAGTGTTTGTAACCCAAAAGCAGAATGTTTCCTTCTGAGCAACCCTGAACCAAATCAAAAGGTGTTCATACTTGGATACGTACTTAAATCACCTGAATTTTGAGAGGTGCAACTCCCATGGACAGTCAAAGATTAATGGATTTGAGAAGGTAAATGTCTGTACATTTTGGGTGAGCAGAATTGCCTAGAATCAGACATAGGCTATGGAGAAGTGTAAATTCAGCATTGAACCGATATTTCAGTCCCTTAACCATCAAGACAGCTCCTGCTTCTCTTTCTGACTGATTAGGCAATGAGGCAAAATGCTGGGATCAAGGGTACCTGTTATTCACAGCTATATCTTGTGTGTCTTTGCGTTCAGAAGCAATTTTATTCATCTGTCAAGAGAAACAGGTCAAGATAAATTTTCAAGTTGTGTGGGAGGATGCCATGAAGCTCACAGCAACAAGGCCTCAGCACAGCAGCCTGGTGCTGGCATAAGCAGATGGCAAACGGGGAGTTGTGAACTGGGGACTGGCTGGATGGGAGCCCTGGTTTTTTCCCTGCACCAAGATCTATAACAATCATGCTGCAACACTGGCAGCAGAAGGTTAATTTTGGGAGTTTCCCCTACAAGTCTGACTTAATGAGATACAGAAGTGTCTGCATGCAGCTTCTGCAGCTGCCTTGTCATTAGAGATGCTCATTTCCTAGGTGGGCATGTGATTTCCCATTTCCCTGGGTTAGGAAAATAACATAACTATACTCTGAATTCAAATCCGCTCTGGTTTAGAGAGAAGCAGGGTCTGATACGCATAATTTTTAAATGGATGTCACATTGCCATTGCACAGGAAACAGTATCAATTTCTCTTCTGTGTGAATTTTTATTTCAACATGTCAAGAGTCACTTTCATTTATACTTAAAGTCCAGAATTAGTCAGTGCTAGCATGAACTTTAAAAAAAAATAAAGGCATCCCCAGTAGAAATTAATAGATAGGTAACCATCTATCTTCCTAACTTCTGTTCAAGGAGTCAGACTAGTTGCACTGGTGACCACAGGAGCACAACTGTAATCTATTAAACAGATTTTGACTTTCGTGCAGGTTTTTTTTTCCCATTTAATTTTCATTTTCTTTTCATGTCTTCATTTACTCACTTTGTACTTGACTGTGATTTTGCACTGTGGATATTTCATATTTAAAACATAAGTCTGTTATTTTACTGTAAAACCATGCAGAACTCTCTTCTTTCTATAGCTTGCCCATTAAAATTTCACAGATGGGAAATTCAAGCACTAGACTCATGCAGACCTGAGCCATAAACAAACCCTCTGGATTGTAAAGGCCCTAATTTTCACAGACACTTTACTCAGAAAGGCTTTGGGCTTAAAATGCCCATAGTTGAGAAATGGAAATTAGGCTGTAAGTTGCTGGTTGAAGATATGCCAGCTCTGTTCTGCTTTGCTTCCCTTTTGCTGGGCTAGAGGATCATTGACCCTGTGTGGCCTTGAATTTGGATCAAGAGTTCTCTTCAGCACTTCATTGTGTCCTGCTGTTCATGTGAAAGGGCACCATGTTTCAGGGATGTGTAGTAGTCCACAGCCGAGGAAAAGGTTGAGGATAAGCCACTTTTTAGGGACCAGATCCCATTTGAGATGGCAGGGGGAGCTCCACAACTCACACTCCTCTCCACATTCTGCTTATATCCCAGCCGAGCTGTTTTGTTCCCTACTCCCCCAGAGGAGCACTCACTGCTTCTCCTGTCTCCAGAAAGCAGAGGATGTCCTCTTTGCAGCAGCACCCCACACTCCTGCCCCACACGCATGTGCAAGGATGTTCTGACTGCCTCCTTCATCAGGAAGGAGTGAAAGTCTCCTCTCTGTGCCCTTGAAACAGTGAGTCCCTGCTGGCCTTGCAGACTGCCAGGATACTGAGTGCCATCAGTCCTGCTGATTCTGTGGGTGACAGAGCTCTGCAGACATTCCCTCAGGCTGTCCCCTCCATGCTAATACATTATCTGGACTTCTCTAGCTCTAAGTGGATCATTTCCTCTCTCATTTGTCTCATCTCATAGAACCCTGGAGGTTTGCTCACATTTATTTTTGGCTCTGGTGGAGCAGTTTTGCCTGTTTCAGTTTGATTTACCTTCATTTGCAGACATTTATATTTCTCCTTCTTAGAGAGGCCAGTATTAAACCAACCTGTTCTTGCTGGTAGTACTTTTGTTATCAGCATTTTGCTCCTTACTCACTGGGAAGCTGGATACCCTGTCTCCATCAGTAACCTACAAGGGGCTGGAAAGGTACCCAAACTGTGCAGACACCTGTGCTGTGAGGACAGTTCCCTGTGCAGCTCAGGTCTGGATTGTAGGCTCCTACAAAGCTAAAGCTGGAGGATGGCTTTCAAGCACCAACAAAGCCAACAGTTTGGCCTTCAAGTAGGGAGCAGGCAGTGTGGTCAGGGGCTGTTTGCCCTGGCACAGAAGGAATGCCTGGAGAGCCACTGGGGGTTGCTTCCCTGGGAGTAAAGGGTGGTGCTGAGGTACACTCCACACAGTACAATTTGAGCTCTTTTGCAGCTTGGTCAGACATGGACATTATCCCTCACCCTCTGAGATACATCTGTAGGATCCACAGGCTGGGCTGACAAGGATGCTACAAGTTCCTTTTACTGGTAAGGGGTAACACTGCTCCCACAGCTGGAGGGCACAGCTCAGGCCCTGCAGGCAGAAATACTGAGCTGAATATTATTCCCCACATCCAGCTGTAACTTAAAGAGCGAGGGAGAGCTGCTCCCTCCCCCACCCTGTGCTTCAGGACAGGGATTATGGTGTCTAAGGAACCATGAAGGAGAAACTCTCTTCAACAGTATTTCTAGTCTTCTCTCCAGCCTATTCTTGCCACCGTCCTGACAAGTGTAAATCATGTCTCAGTGTAAATATACCCAGTACATCTGTCACATCCAGGTGGCAATGTTGGCTACGCTGTTTGTAAATCCACTGAGAATAATGTATTTGTGCCGTGGGATGACATCCCATAATGAGATTGTGATATGCCATAGCCTAAGATTTGCTATTTGTGACAAAGACGGATTTCATGAACAGAAAGGCTGCTGGGAGATCCCCTAGACTTATGGGACATTCATGAGCTGGGGATCCTTCTAACCTACTCAGCCATAACTCAAATACAAGGGAGATACTTTCTCTTGCTTTTGAAACCAACAAATAAACACCATTAGCTGCATATCTGGCTATATATTTGCATTCAAAACATGACAAAGCACAAAATAACTAAATGTAAAAAAACACAGTCAAGAACTGCATATATTTACAAGCCAGCCTATCATATTGATCCAATTACACTTAATGTAGCAAGTATAATAGTAAAAAAAATCGTTTCCATGTCTAGAACAATTAATTTTTTTTCTCAGAGATTTAGAAAATTAATCTTTTTAATAATGAAATTCTGATTTTTTTTTCTTTGCTTCCAAGTGTAGTTTGTATATGGAAAGCTTAAACAAAAGTCTTCATCCTTTTTTTGTGAAAACATACATATGCCACATCCTTCCCTCCTGTGTTGTGAGTAGAAGTTGTATATATGTGTATTTATGCATATGTAGAAATCTGCATGTAAATTCATGCCTCTCTAAGCCTCTTAGCAGCAAAACAACTTACACCTAAGTTGTTTCCTCTATCTCATTGGGAATTAATCATCCTAGACTTACTAAAGTAGGTGAATTAATACATTTATTAATAGATTTTATAAAAGCAGCCTTGGAAATGCTAGAGTGTTCAAGGCCAGATAGTAAGAGAAAAATTGTTAAAAACACAGCCTCTGTATAGAGCTCAGCAGAATTAGGAACTCAGCCTAAGCCTCTTGAGTTGCAAATTTGTTTCTCTGTCTCCGAGACCAGCTGTCTTGTCTTTATTTAAATTCATAGTCTTTTGAAATTACTATTTTATGCTACTAGGCTTCTTGTTCTTTAGTTACATCATCATATGTACAAACATGGAATAGAGTTTCATGTAAGTTAATAAAATATAAGAGAACCCAGAGTATAATGTGAACTCCAAACCCCCTATCCATGCAGAGCCCAAGGGAAGGGAAGTGCATGGAGCAATGGAATTCCTGGAAGCTGAAGTCCTTACTCAAGTTGGTATGAAGCTAATACTGCCTGCTCTATGGGGAGCTGTGACTCAGGGTATGCTCTTAGCCCTAAATTCCCACAGCTGGAGCACAAGACACCCCATTTTACAGGTGGGAAAAACTATGAAAAAGCAAAGTGACGCAATCTGTCTGTGGGCATACAACATGTCTATGACCAGGGAGAAGAGGTCTCAGTGTCCCACAAGCCTGTCCTATCAGTCCCTGCAGCTGGAGCTGCCTGGACTCCTCCTCTGCTGGGTACTGTATACTCTGATGGGTAAGTAAATGTATCTCTGTTGGCTACTTGCTTTGCTGCCCACCTCCACATGTCCCTCAGTATAACAGCTGACCAGGCCTGCAGATGGGTAAGAGAGATGCTTACACATGAATTAGGACATATTTGAAAGCTGCCACTTCCCAGGATTGATCTGGACATCTGAGGCCAAAACCAGCACTGGAGGGAGTGGACAGAGTTTCCCTGACATCATCAGTGTTGTGTCTCCTGAGTCACAGTGCGTGCTTGGCTCACTCTCTATGGCCTCAATCAGGCAAAGGGCTTGTAAAGTGGCGTAAAAGAAGCATTGATGGGGTTTAACATCAAAGGTAGAATCAGGCCACTAAAACTGACCATTTAAATCCAGCAGGTCACTGATTCTTTTGTGTTGATCTGAACCGGAATAATCAAAACCTGGCTGGGTTCCCCTTGCAGTGTCTCCATCACACCATCTGAATTTCCCTGCATTCAGAGAACACTCCCACCCACCCTGTCCTGCTCTCTGAAGGAACAGTTAGTTTGAGTCATAGGCTCCCTTTTTAAGAACATTCTCTCAGAAATCCTAAATGCCAAAGACTGCACATCAGCCTGTACAATCTCAGCCATTCACAGGCACATATCAGTGATTTTTCCCATCTCTGATATATCGATGCTGTTTACAAAGTAATACTTACATATGTATTTCTTTCCTTTAAAAAACTGTAGTAGTGTGACTGCAGTGACAGCTCCACATAACTGCAGAGGTCCTATCCTAGAGATACTGCTGCCAAGGGGTGAGCTTGCCTGTAAACAAGAGGCTCATGCAGCTCATGGGTATAGTTTCTAGCTTGTATTTGCATGAGAAGTCTCATAGGTTTTGTAAAGCAGGTAATGGAAGGGCTTTTTGCCATGTTTTGTGAGCCATATTTCAGGTTTATAATTACCAAAGGACACAAACCTCTCCTTGCATTACTAATCTTCAGGAGAATATCATGGCCATCACCACTGAAGATACTAAAACCAAATTTATCACTGGAATCTGGAAAAATGCAGTTCCAGTGGTATGCCCATTTCTACCATGCCTGTCCAGACATTGCCTGAAGCTGGTTTCCACTGCCCCGGGAGAGGCTGGTGTACATCAGACAACAGAGATCCTGCACCAAGGTTGGTTCTGCAGAACTGGCCTCAGCCAGTGTTTTGCAAAAGAGAAGAAAACTGGGGGAAAAATCTTAGAAAATAATCTTGGAAGACAATTTCCAAAAACATGGGATGCTGCTGAGGAGCTCACAGAGTACTTTGAGCATCTATTTTGCATCCAGTCCCTTTGATTTCTACATCTTACCAATGTACTAGCCTGAAAACTTAGTAGCAGATATTTTTGGAAACTGGAGGTTTCTCCTCTATAATGTATCACCACAAAGGATTTTTGGAAAAGTCCTTTGACAGGACAAGAGCAAATGGCCTCGTGTTGCACCAGGAGAGGTTCAGGTTCAGGCTGGACAACCAGAAGAATTTCTTCACCGAAGAATACTTATTTATTTATCTATTTATTTATTTATTTTAAATCAAATTTCACTGGACTCTACCCCACACATTCAGCTCCATTTGCTCTGATCTCCATGCTGGTAGCTCAGCATGGGACTGCAGAAGCGGTTCCATTTGGAGACAGTGGGAACAGTGGGAAAGGAAAGACAGTGAGTGCTAGCCAGGCTGCCACAGAATCTGGCAATTTGGGATGAGATAAGTAAATAAGCTGGATGGTTCTGTAATATGGTCAGTGGCGAAATGGACTGCTGTGGTAGTAACTGTAGTAACTGAGTTGTGATAAATGCACGTGGATGTCTCAAAACTGTTCCCACACTGTTTGCCATATCAGGAAAGCCATGTTTTATCAGTGATATATTTCTAAAGTTTTCCCCACAGCTATAAGCACTTGTACCTGTAATTAACAGCGTCTCTCCGTGCAGAGGAGCATCATGTGGCAAGAAACACCAAAGGATTTTGCTGGTCCTAGAGCAGGGCAGCACTGAATAGACAGGTCTGAGTCTCTCAAAAGACTGCTGCCAACTGCACTGGGACCTGTGCCTGCTTGCATCAGCACTTGATTCACCCAGGAAGAAGAGGCTGGTGATGGGCTGGATTTGTTCCTAGTACAACTCTCTTGACTTCAGTGGAGTTTCCCTTGCAGCGAACTTGTTCTGACACACTCACATTGTGTAGTCAAGCAAAATAGCAGAGGCTCTGCCTGGCAGGCCATCATAAAATTTCACTTCAAGTAATCCAGGCAGCTTGCTGTCTCGGTTTGAGACAAGTTAGGAGGAAACGTCCTGAAAGGAGTCTCCTCTAAAAAGGCAGGTTTCGGCATTTCCTTCCCCCACCACTACGACAGGAATTTCTTTGTGGAAAGTGAAAAAAGCTGTTTATTTAACAAGCAGAGTGCATGCAGGCAGGAGAAAAAGATTAAATAATGTTAGATATTAAAACCTTCTCACTGCCGAGAAAGCTGATGGATTCAGAGTTCTTTCTGAAGGTGTGTCTCGGCTCCTCCCGAGCTCCGGGGCCTCCCCTCCGGGCCGTGGCATGCGGCTCCCGGCGATGTTCTGCTGTTCGGACCGGGGCAAAGCTCAACGGTTCCAGCAGAAGAAGAACCCACAGTCCCGGGGAAACGTCCTGCCTCAGCTAACAAACAAGAAGCTAGCTAACAGCAAAGATGTACTCTCTCTGTCTGTGCTGCACAACGCAGTTGAGAGAATACTGTCAGGAAAATTAATCCACCAACACCAGAGGTTTATGTCCAAAAAGAAGACAGAGGAGTCCCGTTACTTTATTCGAGTAAAGGGAGAGGCCATGGGGCATTCCCCTGGGGTCTCTCAAATTTTTGGAGGACAAAGCCTCCTTTTTTATCCTAATTTCCCAACCACATTTTCCCTCTCTCTTTCCCCATTGACTGAGGTACTTGAGAGGTACACACTTCGCAGAACGCCTAATTCTTACAATTCCTTTCTAATGTATACCCTC